>JAMKQA010104173.1:0-13129 GCA_024699735.1 Posidonia australis | reverse complement strand
CCCCCCCCCCCCCCCCCCCCCCACCCCATTTCCCACATTCTAGCCAACTGCCTGCCACGACCCACGATCCCTCACTCGTTCCACCTCTTAAAAGCCCCGAGAAACCACCAAGATGGCAGCAAATGGACAGAACAGAGAATGACAGAGGGAGGTTAAACAGAGATCGCCGAAGACCAGAGGAGATCTTCAGATAGCACCCCCATCTTGAGCCTCAGACTACCCAACCAATTTCCCCACCTTTAGAGCCTTTCTCCAAGCCCCACTCGTAACCCTGGAGACCCTCAGAAACATCGCTGGAGCATCAGCCTAGAGGAGCACCGCCATCGAGCTTCGCCGAAGGACAACCAATCCACCAACCAGGTACTCCTCTTCCCCATTCTTTCAATCCTCAGCATATGCCTTAGGTCCAAAAGACTCCCCCTAGCTTTTTAGGCAAGTTTAGCCGATGTAGGCCACCTAGCCAGTTGTCTCTCTCTTTTCCGGTGGTGAGTTCACCACCATCGGCGAGGCTCAGGCCTCCTGATCCAGGGAAGGCCCTATGGGCCTCCCCTCCATCTTCCTCCTTATCTTCCTTGGGTCCTCTTCACTCGGAAGAGGAACCCACCATTCTCCTGCGCACAAGGACGCCGTCGCCACTACTCTGCGCCGATGATCGCCGTCACGATGCCGTGGAATCTCTAGAGCCCTCCAAGCACCGACGCGACCTCCACGTGCTTCCCCAATGAACCTCGAGCTCCCACGAACTTTGGAGAGCCTTCATCCCGCCACTTGAACAACCGCGATGCTCCGACGACCCACCACTGCCGTCGTCGTCAACAGGGAGACGGGGAGGACACCCCCGTCGCTCACGAAGCCTCCTGGTACCTCTGGAACGTTCGCCGCATCACCCCGAAGCCTCTCCGGTGCTCGCCACGTCAACTCAGACTCCGCATCGCCGTCAGCTCCCTCCGTAGTCGTCTTCTCCGGCGTCGACCGCCGCTCATTAGAGCCAGAGGTGGGGGAGGCCTATTAGGCATCCCTAGTCCATCCCACAGCCACGGAGGGGCTCGCCATGACATTCCCCAGCTTTTCCGACCAACGCTACCACTTTCCCGCCACTGTCACCATCGGAAGCTCGCCGGAGTTTGCGCCGGAGTGGGATCACCGACGATCTTCGAAACTCATAGATTTAGGAAAGTTTTTTTAGTTTTTATAATTACACATAGGTCCTGATTATCATTACATAAAGGTCCCTGAAATTTCTTTCAGGTCCTTTTTTCTTGCATCTAGGTCCTTTTCCTTACATCTAGGTCCTTTCTTACATCCAGGTTTTTTTTAATACACTTAGGTCCTATAATTTTGTGTTTAAGCCCCTGAAAATTTAAATAAGTTTCATTTCATTGTTATTTTTGTAAATATTGCATGTTTTGTCCTGTTTATATTTTAATTTCATTTTTAGTCCCATAAATGTTTGTTTCTTCACAGTTAGACCCTTGTATTCATGTTTTCTTTGCAAATGAGTCCTGAAAATTTATTTTGTGACCCCTGAGTTTTCTTATTTTAAAATTGTATTGTAAATATTTCACATTTTGCCCTATTTAACTTTTAATTGCATTTTTAGTCTTATTTATGCATGTTTTATCACACTATGCTCCTAAGATCATGTTTTCTTTGCATGTAAGTCCTAAGATTTTGCATTTTGCCTCCAGAGTGTTTTGAAAAGAGTTTCCTTCGTACAATTTACATTTTAGACCTTAAAGTTATTCATAATTACACTGATCATGTAAAAACTTGATTTTTATCACATTTTGGTCCTAAAATTTTGCAAAGCAGTCCCTGAACTTAATCTATAATGTTTTCTAAACAGGAAAATTTACATCTAGGTCCGTGAAACTTTCTTAAATCATTAATGATAGTTTTTATTGCATTTTAAATCCCATTTTAATATGTTTCACATTTATTGATCACTTGTGCTTGTAAATCCCCACTTGAATAAAGTTTTCATCAAAAAATCATGTTTGAAATATAAATGAACATCAAATTTCACATTTTTGTCAGATTTGCATCCCATGAGGGAATTTTGCATAGTAAACCCTAGGTTTTCATGAAATTACCAAAAGTATAATTTTCCCACATGTCACATCACATAGCCACATTTTCTTTAAATTTTACATCCTAGCATCAAGATAATACTTTTTAAACACATTTTTAAACATGAACTTTCTCTTTCTATGAATTTTGCACATTAGACCTTGAGTTTTCAGGGAATTATCTACGTACAATTCTCACATCCTAGTGTCACATTTTCCTTTGATCCATCATCTGTACACTAGGACAAAAGTTTATGAATGAATTTTAATCCAAATTTTCATCCTTTTTTGTGAATTTTGCGTTTTGATCCTTATTCTAGTTCTTTATTGTTTTTACATTGTTTTATTGTTTCAAGACCTTTTCCTTTGCATGTTTTCTCTTTCCTTGGCATTTTGCATACATTTTCGCACATCTTAGACCATGCATTATCCCCATGCATGCATTTATCACATTTGACCACTGAAACGACCAAATTGCCCCTATGTCATCAATTCATGCACATGTATGTCAGTTATCGCACCAAGTCATGCATAATCTATGTTCAAAGCATTTCTTAGCATCCTTTACCCATTTAGGTACATTTTCATACATTTTTACATATTTTTTGTTGTAATTGCACATTAGTCCATCCTATTTGAATAAGTCTACATTTCATGTATTCTTTCGTGGATTTTTCTCCCATCTGTCTTCGGATTCCTTCACCTGATATTCAATTTGACTATCTTTATTCCATATTTTCGGATTTTTCAATTTGATTTGGATTTCATCGCTCGAGGGTGTATAATAACAGACCTGAAGGTCGACATTGGCCCTACCACGGATTATTTTTCCTTTTTGATTTTCACGACCTTTTCCAAGATTCTGATGACTCGGGTTGACCCCACCTTCCATCTTTTGACCTCAGTATGGTTTTCTAGACTATTTTTTACAAAAAACATCGTCATTTTATGTGATTTTCTTCTCATCTCACCATTTGCCTATTTTATGAGGATTTCTTTGCAATTTTTCCATTTGGATTTCTTTGGTGTTTTCTGCACTCCCAATGATTTGGGTCTATTGCATTTTTTAATCCCCTTGACACTAGTATAGTTTTCTGAACCATTCTTTACAAAAGCATCGTCATTTTATGTGAATTTCTTCACATGTGACAGTTTTCCTACTTTATAAGGACTTCTTTGTAGTTTTCCCACCTTGATTTCTACGATGCTTTCTTTGATTCTAACAACTTGAGTCAATTGCATATTTGACATTCTTGAGACCTGTATGATTTTCCAAGCCCTTCTCGCTAGAAACCTTGTCATTTCATGTGATTTTCTTTGTTGTGTCATACTTTGTGATTTCCTCATTTCACGAGGATTTCTTCGCAGTTTTCGCGTACCCTCTTATACATCCATCCAGTCTTGTCTTGGCATTCATATCAGCATGATTAGAACACAATCTAGGCATAGCAAACATTCATTCAGCCTCTAGCAAGCGAATCAGACTATAATGATTGAATTTCTCAGGCATACAGAGGTGCCTAATACCTTCCCCGTGCGTAATAGGAATCCTTACCCGTCTTCTGGTTAATAGACATCTGGCTTTCATGTTTACATCTCATTCATTCACTTTTTGTGATTTGTTTGTGATTTTCCTCGTCTTTCCCTTAAAAGACTAGGTGGCGACTCCTTTTCTTTCCGTTTTCATCCCACCTCGCATCCTCGCCATCTTGGCGTGGCTGTGGCCTCCTCCCTCTGGCACAACCCCACGTCAGATCACCCCAGGCCCAGGCACGGTCACACAATGCAAATATGATTTGATTCGTGATAGAGGAAAGGTCATTACGTGTCAAAAAATAAGGTAAGGATCCCTATTACGCATAGGGAAGTTATTAAACACCCCTATGCCCCTAATAAGTCGGTCTTTTATGTCTTTTTGCTTGCTTTTGTGACTATGTCGGCATATGGATGCCTTTACTATACGCCCAAGGATGATGTATAATGCCTTGCAAATGGATGCATGCCCCTAAATTTACCCCTAGAATTGGATGCTTAATGCTATATGAATAAAATAGGAAGCATGGAATATGACCTATTACTTAACCACACTATTCATGCTTTGAATTAGGTTCCGACACAAAGGGATTGCGTCGATACAATCCACTAAAGCATCCTATTCCAAAGAATTTAAATAGTAAGCATCATCACTTTACGAGGTAATAAACTTGTGCTAATATGAATGTATGATGCTAAATATTATGCAAAAGGGAGTGCAATATATCTAAGAAGAGAAATCAGGAACACGAGAACCGAAATCATTCAAAACTGGGCGCCTATAAGGTGCAGGGTGTACCTTCTACTAGGTGCGCCTAATAGTTGCTCCCCAAGTTCTGCAACTCAGACTACAAGCTCGTTCACCAACAATGGCTAACTATATGCATTAAATCGTGCGAATGGCTATTAAATGAGTTTTGCGTAGATGCCAAGGAACATGAGGATGCTAAGAAATAAGCCCAGGTGTGCCTCCTTCATCCTCCCCACCTCTATTGCCGACTATTTGGTTCATCGATGCTCACTACCATGGAATCCAGTCGTGAGCCCTGTGAGCCTTCTACGATGCCAATGAAGGGCCATGGAGATAAAGGAAACGCCATGCATGCTATATCAATACCTAAAAAAGTAGTGGATGCAGTTGCTCCTTCTCCTCATCCATGTTGGGTCTCGTCAAAGTTCTCTACTTCATCCTGCTATGTTTGTGGTTGTGAGCATAAGAGGCTCATCGGGCATGGGTCACGACTAATGCTCGTCAGTCAATAGCCTCACACGATCGATGAATCCATCACAGGAAAACTAAATACTATGCTACCGTAATTGCAAACCAGACAATATTCAACTAAAAACAATTCAAACAGAGAACAAATGATCTAATTCACACAGGACATGGATGAACCACAAAGGAGGGATAAAGGGTTACCTATGTGGAGGCTCTTTGTGCTTCTTGGTAGTGAGAACTTGTTGCGTTTCTTCCTCTAGATGCTCCAGACGTCGCTAGATGCTGGTGAGGTTGAGAACCGAAGATATGCTTGACTCTAGTGGGTTCTCTCACTGATTGGGAGAAGGATTGGACGGTGGAAGCAAAGCTATCTCTCCCTCCCTCTGGTTGCTCTCGAATGAGGTGAAAGTTGAGTGCGATGTGCGTTGGTGTGAGGGAATGCCAAGGTGCTAGGGACGTGGGATGTCCGAGAAGGATTCAAGGGTGCTTAAGGATGCTCAAGGATCAAGGATGCTCGAGTACAGGGAGGTAGATTGCCAAAGAGACGAAGAGAAAAAACAGAGTTCTTGAAATGAATATATAAAGGACTTGGAAATGAAAAGGTCACTACGTGGGATTGGACAGGGAATAAGATTTACTACGAGGGTATGATGGTCCATTCACAATTGGTGAGCTCTAATGTTCGTCAGGTAACCCAACAAATAGGTGCTCTAGGTTTAGGACGATACGCCACCTAGGTGCGCCTATGATGTGTGTCAACTAGGTGTGTCCTAAATGTGTGCCCATTAAGTGCACCTAGTATAGATCAAGGCACGTGTTTAACTGCATGGATTACTAACAAGCTTCGGGCTTGTGTTTGGAAGCAAACTTATGGCATTGGGTTGCTCTGGGATGTTATGTAGGTTATGGTATTGAGAAACGTGGATAAATCCATCACGTCCAGAGCAAGTCCTTTCGAAAGAGTCTGTCAACAAATAGTATCAAAATCGGGGTGTCTACAAATGCCCCTCCCTAAGCGAGATTGAGGGAATCGATATCGATGCTCAGGGTTGAAAAGACACTCCGCTTGAGCTCACAGGAACATGATGTTGTTATTGGCGATGAGTTGCTTTTTGGAGGATGCATCAAAAGTCACGACTCATTGTCGAAATGCAAATGCCAATACAAGCGTGATGTTAATGCTGACATCGATGATGCATATTATTAGAGTTCTCTTATTATCATGTATTACGTGTAGTAGATTATTGGGTTATTGGATATCCATTTAGTCTAGAGTATCTAGTGACTCATATAAGTATGTAACTACACATTACAAAAATACATTAGACTGTATTTTCTCCTCTGATCTTAACATGGTACCAAAGCTTAGGTTAAAACCCTAGACCAGCCTCCTCTTGCCACCACCTGTGCCACTGGACCAGCCTCCTCTTGCCATCGTTGGCTACTGCAGGCTCTCCTCCCGCTGACATTTCCTCCCGTCCTCTCTCCCATCGTCGATAGGACATCCCTTAGCCACCGTTGGCTACTGTAATAGCAACGGAAGGAGGCTCTGGCGACCCTAATCTCGCCAGAAGGGTAGTCCAGCCCCTGTTTTGCCATCGTCCAGCGTCCCTGGCCATGTTTTAGGCTTTCCTGTGTCTTCTCTTACTCGTGTATGTGTAGATACATGATATCCACACATGTTTGTGCCTTCGAACTATGTGTTGGTGTCTCCGAAAGGCGATTGTGGGCTATTTTTGCGTCGTATCTACATCAAATCAGTGTTTTCCTTCATCGACACAACAAATTCAGATCATACAACCTTTTGTTTATCATGGCTACACGTGAATCTTTGGTGAAGAACCTCAGTGGAACCTCTAAAAAACTGAATTATCTTCTTTGGTTACAGAATTTTGAGACGTTTATCATCGTCCATCGCAAAATTGGTTATCTCACCAAACCTCCTCCTGACAGTAAGGATGCCACATATGATAACTAGTTTGTGGATGATGAAGCTATTGTCTCTTGGTTGGTTAATAGTATGAAGCCTGCTGTTGCTTGGAGAGTTATGATGCTGAGACTCGCAAAGAAGATATAGGATACACTGCATCTCACCTATGGTCACAAAAAGAATATCTTCGAGGTATATGAGTAGTTGTTCACCCTACGTCAAGATAATCGGTCTATTCCAAAGCATTTTACATTATTGAGGGCCTTGCTTGATGAGCTTGAGGTATACCAACCCCTGACTGCTGACGTCACCTAAATGAGACTGTATCGTGAAGAACTGGCTATGGCGATCTACCTATTTAGCCTGGTTCTTGATCTCAATTCTAAAATCAGGGGGTAGATATTAGGAGCTAATAATGTACTAGATCTATAGATGACTTTTGCACGAGTCCTACATATCTCCACAACTACCCCTTCTCCAGTCCCTGATCAGTCTGCTGTGGCAGCTACGCAAAGTAGAGGGCGCGATGGCTTACGTGGGGGCGGTCATAGCCATACTGATACTAAAGGACGTCCTCGTTGCACCCATTGTGGCAGGATAGGTCATTTGGTTGATAGGTGTTGGGACTTCATTGGTCGTCCTTCCATTGCACATGTTAATATTGAATCTACACTAACTACTTCCACTAGTGATGAGCAGACAATTATTATTTCGTGGGCTGATTATGATCTACTCCTATAGCTAAATGTCACTGACTCTATTGTCACTGTCTCTTATTCCATTTTCGTAGGTACGAGTGCTCTTCTGGCATCTAAGGATTTCTCTTAGATCATTGATTCCAGTGCCTCCTCTTATATGTCAGATACAAAAACCTTGTTTACCCCTTTGTCTCAACTTTCTGATATTAAGTTTATGGCCATTGCTGATGGTCGCTCTTGCTCAATTTTTAGGGAAGGATTTGTGCAGGCCTCTTCTTAGCTTTTTCTTGACAAAGTTTTATTTGTACCTGATTTTCCTGTAAATCTTCTTTCCATTAGTGCTGTTACAAAATAATTACTTTGTTATGTCACATTCTTTCCTTTTCACTACACTTTTTAGGATTTGCAGATGGAGAGGAGGATTGATTTGGGCCGTGACGAAAAATGGTGTGTACCTATTGGTCAGTGACTATATACCACAAGAATTAGCATCTGTCATGCCCACCTCTGAGCATTTTTCACTGTGGCACTACCGATTAAGTCATCCATCCCATCAAAAGCTACAATAGGCATTACCATGGATTTCAATTTCTCCTTTTGAGTGTGAGTCTTGTCAGTTGGGTAAGCACCATCGTACTTCTTTTAGACATTTACGTCTTGTGTCTAGTCCTAGTTTATTTGAGTTAGTACATTGTGACATCTAGGGTCCCGCTAAAGTCCTGTTTGTGTTTAGTCATCGTTATTATATTGTGTTTATTGATGATTTTTTGATAGTGTCTTGGGTATATTTACTTAAAGATCGTGGACAAATTTATGATTGTGACCATGTCAGTGGAACCAAGCTTCGATGCACAGGAAGCGTTTGAAGAACCGATAAGGCCACGATAAAGATGATGAATTTGAGGAAGGAAACTCAACTTGAAAACATCAAAGCAAAATAAAGAAAAGGAAAGGATAAGGTATGGGAGTCGTCACTTAATCTTTTTAAATCAGAAAAACGAAGAAAACCAGATGCACAAGAATGCAAAGAAAACAATGCAAAGGAATGCGTGTATGCTCTGTGCTAATGGAATACAACACTTTAGTCATCGCGAGCCTAAAAATAGGTAAAGACTCCTATCACACATGGAGAAGGTGTTAGGCACTCCCATGTGCTCAAGAAATCGATCTTTCTTAGTTTTTTTCTCACTTATGTGTTGCCAATGCAAATGCGCGCTTGCTTTATGCCCAAGAATGTATGCTCAATGTCATGCTAAAAACACTCAGAGTGAAATTCATACAAAACAAGAAAACTATAATCATTTGTGAAAATCAACAAGGAAAAATAATTCATGTTGGGGCTAATGTAGGCATTTGCATGCCAATTAATGTACATCCTGGGGCGATGAAAAAACTGAAATTAACTCTCAATATAGGCATAAGGATGACGTGCAAGAAATAGAATCGATCATGGAAAGCCATGTAGGCATAAGGATGCCAGTTAATGTACGTCCTTGGGCGATAAAAGGAATTACAATAAAGAAATGTGCTCAGGAATCAAAATAGTGATAGGAAGTTTGAGTGAAATCCAAAACAAAAGAACAAAAACTGAGGACTGTAACTGTCTGGATTCTGGATGATGCGTTGGCAATTCTTGCCGTTAATGTCCGTCGGGTAAAAACGTCAGGCAGAAACATCGACTCGATTCACGTCAACAATCTGTTAGAAGGATTCGTCGACATGATCCGTTAGAGAGAGTTGCGTGGCCCCTTGCTAGTCTAGAAAACAAACTTGGATCGAATTCGCTATAAATCGAAACGAAAAGCTTAAAATATGATCAAAAAAGCAGAAACTAGACATAAGGAGCATAATCATGCAACCAAAATTTAAAATAGAGCTCTGGATCTCTCCACCCGTCCACCTCACTGGAGTTCACATTGAACAACTCTGCTAGAGGCCGTGCGAGCTCTCTCTGAGGTCTAGGGAAGTAAAGGAGCCAAAGAAAAGATCCATGGGAAGGAAAGTGTAGATCTCATCAAGAAATCATTCAAGATTGCTTCTCCTGCATCCTCTGCCACCAACTCCGGTTAAACTCCGACAAGAGCCGCAGCTCGGTCTGTTACAGTGAAAGAAGAAGGGAAAAGATCCACTAGGGCATACTTGTGTTGAATCCGAAGGTCTCTGACCTCATTCGGGGTCTAAGCACACCATGAGTGGAGGAAACACCTTATCACCGACGATTCCAGTGATCGCAGGACTAAAGAAAGAAGAAGAAAGAACGGCAAGGCATACACTGACAAACAACTCGATGAAGACATACTTAGGTTTTTATTCACCTATTGATTCAGATTTGGATTGAAGGATCGAGCAACTTACCTGTTGAGCCTTGGAACGGAGTGGACGTCGGCGACACTTCGATGTCTCCAACAGTGAACGATCTGGTTCCAACTTCTACTAAAACCCGGATGCAGCAACACGCATTGGAAGTGTCTAGGATGCTGGAGCACTCCTCATATTAGGTGTGTAGGACCCTCGAGATTTCACCGAAAAAGAGATTTTGTTGGAGATCAGAGCTCTAAGGTGATCACCTAGTGGACTGGAGTTGGGAGTTGGAGAGCTATGGATTTGAGCTAGAAATAAGGGAGCTGAAGGCGATTCACCTCTCTCGCGTGGCCAGGAGGCCTTTATATAGGCAAACGACTTGAATTGGAGTCGTGGATGTGTAACGGCCGAAGGCTGACGATAGTGATGGATTCACCCGTGATTTTGGCGTTTAATCAAGGGCATCATGGTCTTAGGGAGTCATAAAACAAGTCCCATATCAATCCTAGTCGAGCGCGAGAGATCGCCAACCTCGTCCGTCAGTTGTTCCTGCCAGGTGAATTCGTCCACTTTTGGCGCCGCTAGTGATCGCCAAGAATTATCGTGCGACCCTCCAAAGAGGCAATTAGTCACATTCTGAGCTTGTATTCCAATCGTCTAGGACCACCAAATAACTATGGGTTAGGGTGGATGAAGTTTAAGTATTTTTGGGTAATTCTGGAATGTTTGGTGAAATTCTGGGGTGTTTTAGGGAAAACAAAGTGGGCCCATCACCACCACTACTCTAATACCACTCCAGATTCTGTCTGTGATCTCTTGCAAAATCCGGGATGTCTACAATGATGTACTAAAAAAATTTATTGCTAAAATAAAAAATCTATTTGGTCTTACTCCCAAGTATTTGCGTACAGATAATTCACTTGAATTTGTTCAATACAAGGTTGAGTCTTATTGTGCATCCTTAGGTATTATACATTAGACTACTTGCCCTCACACTTCTCAACAAAATGGGTGGTGGAACACGAGCACAAGCATATACTTGACGTTATCCATACTATCATGCTTCACATGAAAGTTCCAAAACACATTTGGTCTAATGCTATTCTTACTGCCACGTATCTCATAAATAGGATACCTTTCACCCCTTTAGGGGGTGAAGTTCCCCTACAATGTCTTCAACAGGATGCCACATTGTTTCCTTTAACCCTTAGAGTTTTTGGATGTATTGCCTTTGTCTAAAAACTCTCCCATGGACTTGATAAATTATCTCCGAGAGCCATAAAATGTATTTTTGTCGGGTACTCGAGAATTTAGTGGGATTACCAATGTTTTTACCCCTCCATCTGGATGATAATTCGTGTCTGCTGATGTTACCTTCTTTGAGTCTATGAGTTATTCTAGGGATTCTGTGTCTATGGGTGAGGCTAATCCTCTTCTGTCCATTGTTGAGCCTCCTGTTGGAGGTCCTCTAGACACTTCTACTGGTCCTTCAGATACCCCTCGTCCCTTGTAGGTATATCAACATCGTCAGGAACCACTAGTGCCTCTTGTGTCAGAATCGGCTTCCTCTGTGAATGCAAATCCGCCTCCAAGTCACTTAGATCTTCCCATTGTCCTTCGAAAAGGTAGTCGTTCTTCTACTACTCATCCAATTTCCTATTTTGTGTCATATGAATCCCTCCATCCTCGTTTCCATGCCTCTGTCCTATCTCTCTCTTATGAATCTATTCCTAGGAATCACCAGGAGGTACTCTTACCCCACAATGGAAGGCAACAATGGATGAGGAGGTAGCTACATTAGCAGTCTATGGCACTTAGTAGTTAGTGACCTGTCTTGTTAGAGCTAATGTAGTCACTTACCGATGGGTTGACATTGTCAAGTACAGAGCTGATAGTACCATTGACTGATACAAAGCCCGATTGGTGGCTCGAGGCTTCACTCAGACACACAGGATTGATTATGATTAGACATTCTCCCTAGTTGCCCGTCTCAATTCTATCAAAGTGATTCTATCCATTGTCATAAACAACTCTTGGGATCTGTGCTAATTAGATGTCAAGAATGCATTCTTATATGATGATTTAACAGAGTTTGTACTTATGGAGCAACCTTCAGGATATGTTGCTCAGTGGGAGAATAGAGTACGCAAGCTAAAGAAGGCTATTTATGGCCTAAAACAGAGTTCCAAAGCTTGGTTTGAAAATTTTAGCAAAGTGGTGATGAATGGGGGCTTCTAGAGGTGTACTGTTGATCACTCAGTTTTCTAGTGGAAGACTGATCATGGATGTGTGCTTCTTGTAATTTATGTTGATGATATTTTGATGACTGGCAATGACAAAGAGGACATCAAAGAAGTAAAAGAACACATTAGGACACACTTTGTTACTAAGGACATGGGAAAGCTAAGGTATTTTCTCGACATAAGGTTTGCTTCAGCAAATGGAAAAATGATACTATCTCAGAGGAAGTATGCCCTTGACCACCTTCAGGAGATAGGCCTCTTAGGGTGTAAAACAGAGAGTACTCTTATTGAGCAGCCTTCACCCTTTTGAGATATTAGTTTAGAGTTGTTAGAGAACCTAGGTCAGTGTAGAATGTTGTTTGACAAACTTATTTATTTAACAATGACTCAACCAAACATTTTGTATGTAGTCAATTTATTGAGTCAGTTTATGCATGAGCTTAGAAAGATACACTGGAGTGGAGCCTTTGTGTGTTCTTTCCTATGTTAAAAGTGCTCCAGGCAGAGGTTTGATCTACAAGAAAAATGGTCACGTGGATGTTATGGCGTATTTAAACTTAGGATATGCAGGAGATCGAGGAGAAAGGAAGTCCACATCTGACTTCTGCACTTTTGTAGGAGGGAATCTTGTTATTTGACACAACAAAAAGCAGAACGTGATGTCACAATCTAGTGTAGAGGCAAAATATAGGTCCATGGCTCAAATAGCTTATGAGATGATGTGGATCAGATCTCTCCTATCAAAGCTTGGTTTTTCATCTGAGGCGCCAATGCTAATGTATTGTGACAATCAAGCAACCATTTTCATTACCAATAATCTCACCTTTCATGAGCACACCAAGCATATAGAGGTTGATTGTCATTATGTCCGAGATATGGTGATGAAAGGAGTTATCTCTAGCCCCTGTACTCAATCATCTGAACAGTTGGCTGATGTTTTCACAAAAGGATTGAGTGTTGGTGTAACATCTGGGCCTGATTATCCATTTTTATTGTAAACCATGTAATTATTTGCAATATTGTGTGTAATGGTTTATTAATGGGTAATCTGTTGTTTCTTGGTTGTGTGAGGTTGTGGTTGGCTTTCTGTGCATCTACTTGTGATTTGGGATCCATGTGGAGTCCGATTTGAGGAT
>JAMKQA010104172.1:0-12838 GCA_024699735.1 Posidonia australis | reverse complement strand
GGGAGAAGGGTGCTGTTGCGAGAAAACTGTCGTGGGAGAAGGAGATTTTTCAGGCTTTTTGTTGCGGGAAAAGGGAGGGAGAATGGGAATGGGAATGGGATTCCTTACGTTTTGAGAGGGAATAAAATTCCCATCCTCAATAGGAATTTGATTCCCAATCCTTTTTTTTGTACCAAACGTTGGAATTTCATTCCAGCCTACTTTTTGATTCCATTCCCTTTCATTCCGAGGTTCATTCCAGCGTACCAAATGCACCCTTAGTGTTAGTGCTTTGCTACTATTTATCTACTAGTTCTTCAAATAATTTGTGTTGTCAAGCATATCTTTTGTATTTTATTAAATATCTAACCTAATTGCTCAATGTGAATAGTTATCATCTCAACGATCTCCATTCAAATTTGATATATTTCCAATATCTCGTGTTGAAAGTGTTTTTTGCGCATTCCTAATTCCAACAAGTGTTTGTTAAACCCTAGCCGATACATGGAAAAAGGGAAAATAAAACAAAGAGCATAAGTAATGAAAGCGGAGCTAAAAAAATAGATAAGAACGGATACTATTTAAACATTGAGCCTTAAAGGTCGGGAAAAGTCTAGATAAGAGAGCAATAAAACTCATATGATAAATTGTTAAACGTTTTGGAATCGAACCCGGGTCTGTAGGTGACAGGGTACTATTCTACCACTAGACCACTGGTGCTTGATGCACCAGAGGTTTATATCATATATATATTTTTTATTATTTGTAAATTTCAACTATGAAAGTAGTTCCAGTACTGTGAACTGAAATCGAAAGGAACGTTTCAATCGACTGACTATCTCTATATCGGCGGGCAGAAGAAATGAAAATTAAATCTGTTGTGATGCTACGAAGAGATTTTTGCGTGACATCAACATTTGTACGGTAAATCATTTTTTGATCCTTCAACTTCATCATACTTTTATGGAGTTAAAAAAAGAAAAGAAAGGCAACCCCAAAAACTAAATAAGAAGGGCCTAATCAATGCTCCGCGGGGTTCGATATCCCATGGCAACGACAAAGAAGATAAGGATTGTTGGTTTTTCTGGCGGTGGCTGAGACATGAAAGGCACGTTCTCCTTATCTTCAACTCTAAATCCAAAACGTCCCATTGCTTTTGTTTTTTTGTTAACGGTTAATGAAAAGTTCAACTACAATCTCAATAAAAAGTCGTTCTGTGCTCTCCTTTTGGGAAAAGTGACTTTTCCCCTGTGCTATTGTGGCTAGTGAGTAGTGAGCCTTAAGGGCTTGACAAATGGTCCATTTATTCTTTATAGACGAACGACTGCCTCGATCCACTAGGCTTCGTCTACCCATGCGCACTGATTCCGGTCTCTATCGACGATCGTCGATGTAATGGTAAGGGTGACATATTGTTTTGTATTTTATTTTTTTTAGATATCCAAGTGATAGTGTGCTTGGACTTGTCCATCGATTCACTGACTGTCCTGTTAGCATGCGTAAGATCCTTTTTGCTTGGAAGCGGATCCACTTTTTGGTTTTTTCCTTCCATTTAAGAACAACAAGACAATACCAATTTCCACTAACAAACGATTGTATAATACACTAGTTCAGTGTCACTTGTGATCTTTACGCATTTTATTTCTCATATATTATAGTTTTTTTGTGTATATATATATATATAATGTCACTCGGGTAGAATAAAAATATTAAAATACAAAATCTCCAAGAAAAGAGAAAGTAGGTAAAGTTTTCATGAAATGAGAAAGTATTTCAAGTCTCTCATCGTGACTTATAATTTCAAATAAATATATATTCTATGAAATTACTAAAATAAGCATCATGCTAAGATTCAAAGATTTTTCGTCTCAAGTTTGGAGCATATGTTCGCCAAAAATGGCATTATGACGCTAACCTACAACCAAGTTGGAAAAGATTGTTGTCGATTAAATTTCACCAATTGAATTAATATTTAACTTGTTGTTCAAAAAATATTATTTTTTTTTCAAATAAAGTTTTAATTAGAATTGATTATAATTCTTAGCCTCTCTTTATATAGATGAGTGTTACCTCTCTATAGAAATCCTAGTTTTATTTTCTCACCATCTTAGGTCTTAGTGTATGAAGACGAAGGACGAGAAATGGAGCAGTAATATTTGAGTTTATGTAACCAACAAGTTTTTCTTTTCATCTCTTTTTTTTGAATATCATGTTGTTGTTTTCTCAATACCATGCATGACTAAATTATTCTTACATCTAGAGTCTTATATTTAGATTTAGGATATCATTGCAATATTCAATATCGTCTCATGATTTACACATTGTTATTATTATTATTATTATTGTTTTATCTTCTTCTTTTTAATTGCAAGGCAATTTTGAGATATACATGGTTTAGCTTTCGGATCGCTTACGCAATAAGGCAAGATCAAAGAGAGAAATCATTATTTAAAAATGATACAGATAGATATTAGATTCTTACCATACTCCTAATTAACTGTGAAGAGATCTCCAATTCTCTAATCTATCTCTAAACAAGGACGTTCTTCTCTCTCAAACTCAAGGACAATTCTCATATACTAAGAGAAGGGGGGATGGATAAACAATAATGAACTTTTAAAATTGTCATTCAGTTGTTTACAAATGAATATTATCAAAGTGAATTTTTGGTAATTAAGTTCAAGTTAAATTAAAAAAACCCTTGATTGGAATAATCTCTTACCAAGTTAATATATATATTTTTTATGATCCATTATCAATTTAAAATTCAAATCAGCAAACTAACCTAATATTAAACTTTAATATTGTAAATGTTGGTTGGCGTTTAGGGGCTCCGGCGAGGTGGAGATTCTAGGTATGTTTTTCTGATGATCTTTTCCTTTTGATTTCCACCTCTATATATAGTGGAGCCATGATCTTCCACCTCCCTCCACACTCAACGGCTCCTTTTTTCATAGATGCCGGCCATCAATGCCGGTCATCAATGTCGGCCATTAAACATCATTAACATCAGGGAGGAAACCATCTACCATTTCCTCCTTCCACATGTAATGGTGGTCTTCATTGACCACCAGCTCACATCTCCCACTTGGTGATGAAGACCATGCACAAATTCCATGCAAAGTGATGTTAACTTTCCACTTCCACTATTCGTGAAGTATATAATTTCAATTTCCACTCCCACTATTCATGAGAATGTTCTTCATTTCCATTATTTATGGAAATGTTCCTTAATCCCATTAAGTTCATAAACATAATGGATTTTTCCACTGTAATTCCTTTTGTCATATGATCAACAATCATATCAGACGTGGGAATGTAACTCAATTTTATTTCCCCACACTTCATAATATCACGAATATAATGATAATGTATGTTAATGTGTTATCTTCTTGTTGTATTGCACCACTATGTACAAGACTTATTACCGCTTGGTTATCATAATACATCTCTATTGGACCATTTATCAAGTTAAGATTTAAATCATTTATAAATCTTCTGATCCAAACAACATATGATGCAGCTGCACTATAGGCAACATATTCAGCTTCTTGTGTATATTTTGATACACATCCTTACTTTTTACTTCTCCAAGATACAGCTGTACCTCCAAAGATACATGTCCCGAAGTGGACTTCTCATCATCTTTGTCACTACCCAGATCTGCATCTGTATAACCAAGCAATTCAAGTTCATTTGCTTGATAAGTCAACTTATGATGCAGAGTTCCTTTTACATATTTCATTATTCTTTTTACAGTTTCCTAATGTTTTGTTCCAGGATTACTTTAATACCTACTAACAACACTTATAGCATATACCAAGTCTGGTTGTAGACACAGCATAGCATACATCAAACTTCCAACTACTTGGGCATAAGGTGCTCTTAAAGGTTCTTTCCCTTTTTCAATACATTAGTCCTTAATCTTTTCCCAAAAACATATGGTGTAGGGGCTGAGGAGTAATTCTCCATTCCAAACCTTTTCAACACCGTACGTAAGTATCTTTCCTGATTTATACTCAGTATTCCAGATTTTCGATCTCTAAGGATCTGAATTCCAAGAACATAAGATGCTTCTCCCATGTCCTTCATATCAAACATTTTGCTAAGTTCTTCCTTTGGGTTGTTCAACATGTCAGTATCATTTCCAACAAGCAAAATATCATACACATATAAGAAAAATATAATAAACTTACTCTCACTTTTCCTGACATATACACAATAGTCTAACCTGTTTGAAACAAATTCCATTTTGACAATCACATCATGAAATGTATGATACCATTGTCTAGAAGTTTGTTTCAAACCATATATTGACTTATTTAATTAGTACACTTTGTCCTCATGTCCTTTTACTTGATATCCCTCAAGCTGTGACATGTAAATTTCTTCCTGCAAATCACCATTTAGAAATACAGTCTTTACATCCATTTGATGTAATTCCAAATCCAAATGTGCAACAATAGTCAATATAATCCTTATAGATGCGAACTTAGCTACCGAAGAATAAGTTTCTTGATAATCAATACCTGGTTTTTGTGTATAACCTTTAACAACTAACCAAGCCTTATATTTATCAATAGATCCATCAACCTTCAGCTTCTTCCTAAATATCTATTTGCATCCTATGGCCTTTTTGTCACTAGGTAAATCACAAAATTCCCAAACATTGTTCTTTTCCATTGAAACAATTTCATCATTCATAACCTCAAGCCATAAATCTTTTTACTTTGATTCAATAGCATCTTTATACTTCATGGGTTCCATGTGATTTTCCTCTATATCTGCTATCAAACATGAAGGCTCACAAGAATACAAATGATAATTATTCATCCAAGCAGGTTGAGTCCTTATTCTTTTGTTGCTAGTAGACTCTACCGGTTCAATTCCATTTTGAGTTTGTTCATTTTGATCTATTATTCCATCATTTCCATTTACAGACTCATTTTGGTTTTCCCTCATATTTTTCATAGGTTCATTTACATTTTCCATATTTTGTTCCCCTTCAATCATAGGGTCATGTTCCGGGATATCATTTAAATAGTTATCTCCCACTATAAGCAGTGGTTCTATTCCATTTTCATTTTCTTCCTTTTCATTTAAATTTTCAAGAAATGTTGCATCTCTATATTTAATGATTCCCTTTTCTTTATAGAAAAATCTATAACCAAAAGAATTTTCACAATAATCTATAAATGTACACTTTAAGGTTCTAAAATCTAACTTATCCCTTAATTGACCAGGAATAAGTACATGAGCTACAGAACCCTATTTCCTCAAATAATGTAAAGTAGGCTTTGATTCAGTCCACAACTCATAAGGTGTAATAGGTATAGATTTGGTGGGTATTCTATTTAACACATGATTTGCTGTAAGCAAAGCCTTTCCCCAAAAAACTTTTAGAGAGTCCTGAATGTGATAGCATGCACCTAACAGAATTCATAAGAGTTCTGTTTTTCCTTTCTGCCACACCATTTTGTTGTGGAGTATGAGGCATTGTTGTATGCTTCTTGATTCCATGCATTTTACAAAATAGTTCAAATTCCTTAGAATTATATTCCCTACCTCTATCTGATCTTAACACCTTAATATTTCTTTCTAGTTGTTTTTCAATTTCCGACTTGTATTTCTTAAAGTAAGTCAAGACTTCACTTTTATGGCTTATTAGATAAACATAAGTATATCTGGAAAAGTCATCTATGAAGGTCACAAAATATTCCTTGTGATCATATGTTTTAACACTAAGTGGACCACATACATCAGTATGAATTAAGCCTAATAATTCATCTGATCTATGTCCTATTCCAAATGGTTTTTTAGTAATTTTTTCAATTAAGCAATGTTGACATTTATCTACTTTCATGTCATTAAAATGAGGTAACAAATTCATTTTTACCATTTGTTTCATTTTATGCATATTAACATGAATCAATCTTAAATGCATAATTCATATTCCAATAAAAAGCACAAGAAATAACCAGAAGCCACATCAATATTATTTATTTCATTTTCGGATACAACAAGTTTAAACAGATTATGTTCAAGTTAGGGGTGTATATCCGTCGGGTTGGGTCGGGTTAGGAGTGAACTCACAACCCAACCCATACTGTTCGGGTTGGATAATTTTAAACCCATACCCAATCTAGACCCAACCCAACCCACAAACTTCGGGTTGGGTCGAGTCGGTTCTCGGGTTTTATAGCACTTGAATTTTATACAAAAAAAGATATAGGTTCATCTATTATTAATTACAAAAAAAATGATAATAAACTCATCCATTATTAAAAGTCAAAAAAATTGACATGTGATACATTAGTGTTGCTTAGCCAACTAATAATAATTTTCTCCAATAGTACAAGAGAATGGTGCTAACTTAACTAAAAGACCAGAAGACTGCAAAAATTAGAGGATAATTCATGGTTTATTAATCTAAAAATAGTTAATAAAAGTATAGTTGTTTAACAAACAAATGTAGCTCTACTAATATTGTCTATGAAATATATACAAGTGCCAAGCATGAGAAGTGAAGAAAGAAATTGTGATTAATGTTGTATACTTTTATAAATTAAAAAATATATATATATATAATGTATTTATAAATATAAATAATTACTATTATATATATATATATATATACCTTCGGGTTCGAGTCGGGTTGGATAACCTAAGCCTGAAACTCATACCCAACCCACAAAGTTTGGGTTTGGGATTTTCTGACCCATATCCAATCCATGATTAAGAAAACCCTATCCAACCCAACCCATGTGGTTAGGGTTGGTTCAGTTTTCGGGTCAACCCAGACCCATGTACACCCTTAGTTCAGATACAAATTTTTCCATAGCGAAGACCTTTTATCTTTCCCTATAGATACACATTTATTGTAGAACCTGACTTCCATGCCTTTCTTTATTAGCGTGCCAACTGAAATAAGATTTCGCCTCATACCTAGTGCATAAAGAACGTCTTTCAGTATCATAATGCTGCTCCCTAAATCCAAGCGGTAGGTGTCAACTCCTTCCACATCTAAATAGGTATTGTTACCTATGTAGATGCGTTGTTCTCCAGGACTGAATTCTTTGAATGACTCCAATCCTTGTTTGGTTTTGGCAATGTGCATTGTGACACCAGAATCTACCCACCACTCATTTGTATTGGAAGTAACAACATTATTACATTCAATGACACAGATAAAGACTCTTTTATTCTTCTATTCCGAGGTCTTGCCTTTGTTTCCATCCTTATTAGGACAATTTACTCTGTAATGACCAAATTGGCCACATACATGGCAAGATTCTTGTAGTCTTTTTCTTTGATTTGGCTTGAAGTTTTTGTTGTATCCACTCTTTCTCTTATTATTCTTATCAAATTTCCTGCACAACATTCGCCTCTTCTAGATTGGCTTCATATTTCTTCCTGCTAGTCATAATTTCTTGTTCTGTAGTCAACCTAGTAGGAAGTTTAGAAAATTGAATTGGGGTAGACCTAAGAGATGTGGTTACCATGTCATAGCTATGTGGGAGACTATTTAAGATAATAGCTATTTGCAGTTTTTCAGATATGGGAGTTCTTATAGTAGCCAAATACTTTACCATAACTATCATGCCATTTATATGTTCCACTACATTTTGTTCCTCGAGCATTTTGTAAGAATTATACCTTTGAAGGAGAAGTTGAATTGTCATTTTTGTTGTTTTATCATATTTTTCCTTCAAAGCATTCCATAATGTGAATGATGTAGTGTATATTTCAAAACATTTTAATAGATTGTCCTCCATAAACATGAACATAAAGTTTTTAGTCTTTTTGTCATCAATTTTCCATTTTTCATTCTTTTTAATTTCCGCTTCAGAAACGTCATTTGGCAATTCCGGAAGATCAGATTCTATAATATGCTCAATATTATTATATTCTAATGTATGTCTTATTTTCCAGTACTACATCTCACAGTTTGTCCCATTAAACTTTTCTATCCTAGCAAATTCAGTTGTGAATAGTTTGCTAGCCATTTCTTAAATCTACAACAAATATAGATTTTTCAAATTTAAAATTGTGGAATCTCACAAAAATTAAGTAATAATTCCAAAAATTAAACAATATTCAAAAAGTTCAACAAAATTTATAAGGTCTAGGGACCTTGATGGCTGGTGCATTAGCCTATTTCTTTGCATCAAGGTCCCTAGACCTTATAAAGTGCGCCAACTACGTACGTCAGATAGGCACGCCAACTATGTGCGCTAGACGTGCGCCACTTACGTGCGCCAGATAAGTGCACCAACTATGTGCGCACATTAGGTACGCTAGATGATGTATAGTCTTTTAAATTTTTTTTCCTAATTACCAAGTTTCAATCACTTGTAATTTTAATCAAGGTTAAACTTTCTATTAATCAAACATGCGACAATATTTAAAATTTGAATTCCTAATAGCAATATTAATTTAACATGCAAAAATTAAATCAACAAATAATTAAATTTCCAAAATTTAAAATTTTGTTTTCTAGCAATGTCCAAATTTCTAAATAAGAAATTTAATTTTAGAAAATTATTAAACTTTATAATAATTTTCAACAAATTATTCTAGAAATTTATATAATTTCTAAAAATGACTACTTAACTCTTTAACAAATTTTATTCCAGAAATCATGCAATTTGATATTACAGTTTTTATTTTATCCAATATCTACTAACTTAAATAATAAATATGAGTAGGGGATGGCGCGAGGGCGAAGCGGTGTGCGACGGAGGAGCGCACGGATTGACGCGATCCGACGGTGCACGCACACAGCGGATGGCTTTTTGGGGCTGGACAGAGATCGCAGGCACGGGTGGCGACGGCTCGCGTGGTGTGAGGAGGGGAGATAGCGTGTGCAGAGGTGTGCGGCGCGCGGTGGAGGCAGATCGGGGTCCGACGACCTAAGGGCGACGTAGGACCAGTAGAGCCTAGCGGCTTGACGGCGAAGCGGCGGTAGTGCGGCTGAACTTGGCTCTGATACCGCTTTTGGTCGGCATTTAAGGGCTCGACGAGGTGGAGATTTCAAGTATGTTTTTCTGATGATCTTTTTCATTTGATTTCCACCTCTATATATAGTGGAACCATGATCCTCGACCTCCCTCCGCTCTCAACGACTCCTTTTTTCATAAACACTGATTATTAATGCCGACCATTAAACACTATTAACATCAGAAAGGTAACGATCGATCGTTTTCTTCTTCTATATATAACGATGGTCTTCATTGACTAATTGATTCATGTCTATTATGTTTTTTATCTTTTTCTAAAAACCGCATGTGCTTTTTACAAGCAAAGGCACTAGTATTTATATAAGAATTTTAAATGCTCCATGATCCGTTGACCCATAAAATCTATCTATATATCTGTCAACATAATCTAAATAAAAACACATCAGATTCGAGACATCACCCATCACACTTTCACGTGGCCACTGCTGATGGGCTCTTAAAGGGTGGCGGCAAACGTACCAACCTTTCGTTTTATGAGAGTGCAATGCGTTGCTGGAAACCAAAATTATTGAACAGTTCGGAAAGAAGATAACTCAGCTGATTGGAATCACCTAAAAGTGTCAGTTCCAATGTTTCTAACTATGAGCCTTACAGGCATGACTTTTTCTGGTTTGTGGAATTTGTGGTCACTTAATTATTGATTCTTATTCATCCATAGATTGCTACTTTTGATGTTTACATTTTTATTCAGGTGCTGATATTGGTGGATAATTTGATAATCCAGAAACTAAGCAAAATACTAACTGAGCAACGTTGAAGTTGATATTGTTAAAAAACGATCAAAGCCACTGTCTTGTATTTTTTTGGATAAAGGGTAGTAGATCATTAGATTAAAATAAAATCTGAATACAAAATATGCAGAATACCAAGTTTCAGCAAACAGACATACGATCAAAACCACTGCCGATGGACCAGATAATGTGGCTCTACTTCTCCATTAGAAGAGAACTATATTAGATGGAGAAAACAGTACAAAAATGAAAAAGGCCTGATGATACAGTCAGCTATTTTCTCCATCTAGGCCTATATTGGTCACAGCCCATTCTTTTTGCAAATGGTATAAACGTACTGCACCGAGTGTAAACATTCAAAAGGAGCCATTTTTATTACATATTTGATTTTGACTACGCTATCACCTACCTTACACAAGAAGTTACTACATGGTCCTTTTCCGGATGATATAATTGCGAAATGAGCAGAACTGGAGGAGAGCATGTTTATTTATGTTCACTGCTTTTCTAAAAAATAATGTTCTTTGGCTTATGGATTGTAATCACGCACTTACCCTAAAAAGTGATCAAACCATGAACCATCCCATTCCACCAAGTGGCAGCTCTTTTAACACTAACTTCTTTGAATGTGACCATATATACTCATTCAAGTTGGATTGGGCTATCTTGAAAATGATCATAGATATGTCTTTTTTTTTTCCCCAATCTTTATTTCTCTTCATGAATATGAATTTCGATGGTAAGCAATTGAGGAGCACTATTAGGTGGGTGGAGAAGGGAGGGAGGACGAGAGTGTAGGACACTCACTGAAAGAATTGCTTTGTCATTAACCACCTCAAGTGGGTTTATCTAACCCAATGTACAATCGTAAAGAACATACAAGAACACAATGGATGATGCTAGAGCAATCTAAGTTATTCCTTTACGCCCCCCCAAGCTCGACGAACGGAGATGTAGTTGGAGTTCGGAATGGAGTTGAACGAAGCTATCTTTGGCCAGATTCTTAGTGAAGATGTTGGCGGTTTGAGACACAATTGATATGTATTTGGCTTGGAGAGCTCCCTGATTGATGAGTTCTCGTTTGAAATGAAGATCGATTTCAATGTGTTGAAAATGAGAGTGGAACATTGGATTGTGAGCAAGAGACAAGGCCGACTTGTTATCACATCGTAGAACCAAAGGTGTATGGAGGGGAACACAAAGCTCTCGAAGGAGATGATACAACAATTTGGCGTCTGCGGTAGTGGAGGATAGAGCTCTATACACAGACTTGATGCTTGAGCGTGACACTATTTGTTGCTTCCTTGTAGTCCACAAAACAAGATTATGTTTGAGGTAGATGCATGTGTTGGTGGTGGAGCATCGGGTAACAAGATCTCCAGTCTAGTCAACATTGAAGAAGGCCACCAAGGAAAGTTGCTTTGCTGGTTGGAAGATAAGTCCCATGTCAATGGTTCCTTTAACGTATCGAAGTATTCTCTTGGTTGTTGTAATATGAGGTGTTCGTGGGGACTTGAGAAACTGAGATATATAGTTAACAATGTAAGAAATGTTCAACCATGAGAGATTTAGGTATTGTAGACCATCGACGATGCTTCAAAAGGTGGTGCAATCCTCAAGTGGTTCGCCATTGGTGATAAAAAGGTGAGACCCTGGCCATGCTGAAACGATGAAGAAGCTTAGCAATGTATCTTGTCTAGGATAGTTGGATGCTATTGTTGACAAAAGAGTCCTCCATGCCTAGGAAGTATCAAAGTGTGCCACGGTCCCTACAGTCAAACGTCCGAGAGAGTGACATGATCAATGTATTGATAGCAACTAAATCACTACCAGTGACTATATGTTGGGCCGGGCTTCCTCCGCACCTCATTCAGGCCCACAGTCAATGGCAAATAAATGAACAGTGATATTAAAAGATATAAAGGGGCATCGGGCATTTAAGGCGTGTGAAAAACAGAGGAAATAGAAAAACAGAAGCTGCTGTTTTGCTGCTGCGTGCTGCGGCGCCGGAGCTTGGAGATCGGCTGAGGTTCGCGTGCGTGGGAGGAGCATCCTGTGCTGCGGCTCGCGTGGGAGGAGCAGCCTGTGCTGCAGCGTGGCAGGCGACGTCGAGCTTGAAGGTTGGTCTGACGCCGAGCGTGGAGACTGCAACGTGCTCGAGTGCTCAACGACTGTGGTGTGAGCAGTCCGTGCCAGGAAGAGAACTTGTTGGTTTGCATTCTTCTCTTCACATCTACTGCTATTAGTTATTGCCATTGAATGCTTGTGATGTATGCCTCAAGTTAGAAAACTTGGGAAGAAGAACAGCTCTGTAACTTTTATTGAAGCAAAGAGCATGTTGGCTTGGACTGAGAAAGTCCCGTGGTTTTTTATCTCCTCACACTGAGGGGATTTTCCACGTAAAATCCTTGTGTCTTGTTTGGGTTGGTTGTTTCTTATTTGGATTATTTTCGCACAGTTAGGTTCTAATTAACCCAACAAGTGGCGCCCACCGTGGGGCACAGGACTAAACTTGTGAAAGGAAAATAGTTAACATTTGGAGGTTGAGATCACAGTAGTGAAATGGAGGCCAACACAAGTAGGATGATTTCACTAAATGGCACGAACTATCAGGCTTGGAAGCGAAAAATGGAAGATCTTCTTTATGTCAAAGAATATTACAAGCCAGTTTTCAATGCTGAAAAACCAGAAAATATATCTGAGGATAAATGGAAGATTCTTCATCGACAAGCTTGTGGCTTCATACGATAGTGGGTGGATGACAATGTGTTGAACCACATTAATGGAGAGACAAATGCCAGTTCCTTGTGGAAGAAGTTAGATGAGTTATATGCTCGAAAAGAAGGCACCAACAAAATATTTCTCATCAAACAATTGATGCACTTGAGATATCAGGATGGTACACTTGCAGCTGATCATGTGAATACCTTTCAAGGAATTATAAATCAGTTGTCCTCGATGGGTATCACGTTTGATGATGAAGTGAGAGCCTTACTGCTTCTAGGCTCCTTGCCAGACACATGGGAAACCTTAAAGGTAACTCTTTGCAACTCAGCTCCTAATGGAAATGTCACTTGGGATTATGTGAAGACCAAGGTTATTAATGAA
>JAMKQA010104168.1:0-10855 GCA_024699735.1 Posidonia australis | reverse complement strand
AGTGGGAGCACATCTCAATGGACTTCGTGATTGATTTGCCGTGGACTTAGAGGAAGAACGACACCGTGTGGGTGATCGTGGATCGGTTGACCAAGTTTGATCACTTCCTGGCCATTCAGGTGAAGCTTCTGATGCACTGCCTAGTGGAGTTGTATGTATCTGAGGTGGTGAGGCTGCATGGTGTTTTGGTGTCCATCGTGTCAGACAGAGACACGAGATTCACCTCGAGGTTCTGGAGAACTCTGTAGGAGACCTTTGGCACTGTGCTCAACTATAGCACGGCATTTCATCCTCAGTCAGGTGGTCAGACAGAGAGGACTATCCAAACGCTAGAGGATATGCTTAGAGCATGTGCCTTAGACATTCAAGGGAGTTGGGAGGACCATTTGTCGCTGATTGAATTCGCATATAATAATAGTTATCACTTGAGCATCGGGATGGCGTCGTACGAAGCTTTATACGGTAGGCCATACAGATCACCGGTATACTAGAGTAAGGTTGGCGAGCATCAGTTGATTGGTCTTGAGCTTGTGCAGCTGTATGCGGAATGGAGACTTTGACTTAGTAGTTTTTTTTACTAGTCTCACATGCTTCAACTTCATTGCCACTAATAGGTATAGGAGTAGGAGTATTATCAGACATAGGATCATGAGCATGTATTTCTTTTGAAGTTGACATTTAGAAAAGGAAATAAAGCAATAACACCATGAATAGTTGAACAATGAACACAAGTTGGCAAATATCCATCACCACTTAATGAGATAAAAAGGTTAAAAACAAACCTTGGTTACAGGAGATATCAAATTTACAAAGGATGTCGTTGTACACTTGTTATGTGGAGCCTTGTTGGTGGTTAAAAACAATCCCTCCTCAATCTCAGCTGAATCACCCAACATGAAAAGGCATCACAATTCACAGTCCTGAGAAAAAACAAGCATCATCAAAATAGAAGAAAAAACAGGCATCAAGAATTGTCCTATGAAAAAATGAGCATCATGGAAATAGAAGAAAAAACATGCATCATAAATTGTCCTTAGGAAAAACAAGCATCATGAAAATAGAAGAAGAAACAAACATCATGATTAATCCTAAGAAAAAACGAGCATCATGAAAACAAAAGAAAAAACAAGCATCATGAAAACAATCCACTTGAGCAACGCCAAATGAACGAACAATTTTGTTTTACAACAACAGAAGAAAAACAATGACAAATGTACAAAACTATCATGAAAACCTCCAATAGCCTTCGTTGAATTGTGAATCGTGAAACCCTAGAAATTTGGGAGAAATGACAGAACTACAAAAGTACGAAGGAGGAGGAGGAGGAGAGAAGAAGAAACTTGAAACATGAAACCAGAAGAAACAAGGAGAGAGCAAACTTACAAATTCCCTTCAACCTAGAGGCGTAGAGCGGTGTCGTTGTGCCATCGTGGGACAGAGGTGAAGGCGACTTGGTATGGAGGGCATGGATGCGTGGATCGGTGCCACCGTGCCATCATGGGATAGAGGTGAAGGCGGAAGATGGAAGGCGAAAGGTGGAAGGAGGATGGTAGAAAATTGGAAGGGGAAAAAGAGACAGTCGCTGGTAGTGGGCAGCAGTGCTTAGGGTTGGGTCGGGTGTGGGGGTTTTTGTGAGATGAGAAAAGAAAGTTATATACTTGGGCGATTAAGGTTGGACACTTGGAGAGTAGGAGTCTTGGCCTGAAGGGTTCAAATTGGGTATATTAGTATTACTATTACAGTATATATATGATATATAAAAAAATTATATATATAAAATGTTGATATAAATATAAATAATTAATAGTATATATCTATATATATATCTCGGGTTTTGGTTGGGTCGGGTAACCAATGACTGAAATTCATACCCAACCCAAAAAGTTCGAGTTTGGGATTTTTTAACCCATACCCAACCCATGATAAAAAAATCCGACCCAACCCAACCCATATGGGTCAGGTTGGTTTGGTTTTCGAGTCATCCCAGACCCATGTACACCCCTAATGTGCATTATGCAAAAACCCATCTGCATGCCTACACCTGCAACTTAAAAACCATGGAGAACAAGCGTAAGTGACAAAAGTCATCCAACATGCACCTCACAAAAAATAGTAGAAAACAAATCTATATTAATTTTTTGTTCCTTTAAAATCATTTTTCAAATCTTCTCACCAAAACCACCAAGACTAGCAAACCAAGCCCAACAGGCCAAAAACCACAGCAAACGCGGTCCACACTGGCTAAAACAGCATACAAGGCTCTACTAGCCCAAAACCACAAACAAGGCCTTCAATGGCCAAAACCACACACAGTGAGTCCAGATGCTCGACGCCAAGCAACCAACTCTAGCCATAAGCAACCATCGAAGTACACTGCACTGCCACCGTGAAGCCACCTAATGTAGGAGCGATCACCGTCCTGCGATTCTCCCACCTGGATAATCCTCACAAAGCCAACCCCTCTCTGGGATGGTAGTCCTGTCTCTCAGGATGCTAGTAGCTATGGGGCACGTGTCCCACCTGCACTGGCCACCACAAGGTACACCTCCTTACATCGTCCTCCACATGGTGCTAAGGAGGGAGTATCATACCTCCACACCAAACAACACCCAAGCCTTAGTGCTCACAGCGACAGTAGAACTATCATACCTCCCCATCATAACACAAACACCTCAACTCGTGGACTTCAACCTCAGCATCGCGAATGATAGTCAAGGAGTATCCTACCTCCAAAACCCGACGAACACTCGCCTTGGTCTCTCGGCCCCCAACCTCAAGCAAGGAGATGTGCTCGACCACCTAAGAATGTCGTCACATTCCTTGGTCCCGACGACACGATCCTACGATGTCTCAACCTGCACACAGAAAACCAGGAAAACGTTTCCAAAATGGCCAACATATCTCTTTGAAAATCATTTTCAAAACTATTTCATAGCTTTGGAAAACTCTTCCAAAATCTCCATAAAACCGGTGCATCAGCTGTCCCATAAGGCCACCATTGATGTCCTACGACTTCATCTCAAATGGGCAAAACAAACCAATTCGGAAAATCCTCAGAAATCAATTTTTATAAAAGCATTCAGGCCCTAATTTAGCATATTGAAAAAGGGCTCGGTATACCAAAGCCACTGGTTTGGAAGATCGATTAGAATCGGTCGATTAAAAGGGTGCAGACACCCAGAATGGCAAACCGAAAAATCAGACTGGCCGACTGAAAATCCCTAGTTCAATAGATCAAATAAATTCGATCGACCGAACTGGGAGGCAACAGTCAACACTCATGGCCCAAAACGGTAGACCGAAGGAATTCGATCAGCCGAATTTTGACCAAAGGACCTAAACTGATTGAAAATGGCATATCAAAATGGTTTGATATGCCATTTTCTATGAAACTAAAAAATGACCCAAACCTACTGTCTGGCTCTTCTCCCAAGTTGGAGTGAGGGGTGGACCTGCCAAACAACCACGACAAAATCTACATAAAACATATGTTGTAGACCCTCGAGTCTACCCCAAATCCACATAATCAAAACCAAAATCCATTCATCATTCGAGGAGAAATAAATTCGAGAAGCCATAGGGGTCTAGAATGACCCAAAATAACACAACGCCATTAATGGCCATAAATTCCACCATAAATCATCATAAATTCACAATAAATTCTAGGAATGTAAATTTACGTAGATTTCATGCATTACTACCATTTTCATATTCTCTACGACACAAGGGTGAGGTGCGTACCGGAAAACACATTATAGGTAATAGATTAACCCTAAGATTCGATAATGAGTGGTTATGCGTCTGGTGCAATGACTAAGGCATTTAGTGGCATCGTTCTGGGTGTTTGTCTCTGATCTGACTGTGCTCTTGAGGGATACGAGCCAGTAGGTGTTTTACACTTTGGTGCCAGAACATAGAGTTCTGGTTGTAGTTTGTGTTGGTGTCTGGTCATGCAAGTTGATTGCGACTTCAAGAATATAGTTTTAGCTCTTGTTGAGTGTTTTTTTTGGATTGCTGTCGTGGGTTGAGCGACGTGCTCTGAAACTCAGACACTCCTAAGGTCTAGTTTTTCTGGGCCTGACAGAGGAGCTTCAGGGTTATGTTTTATGTTGTGGTTGTGGCTTTCAGTTTTCGTACTGCTTTTGGGCATAGTGTTTTGTGGATTTTGGAAGGATATTTAAATGATTTTTTAAATGGTTTTCACAAAGGATTTTGGAAAGAGAAAAATATAGATTTGGAAATGGTTTTGGAAAGAGTTTTCCGATGTTTCTATTTGTGGTGGACCAAGATGCTATAGGCAAGTGTTCATCAGATCCTTGAGGTATGACACTCCTTGATTGTCGTTCACGAGGCCAAAGCTGAGGTCTGCAGGTTGAGGTATTGTATAGACCTAGAGGTATGACACCCGGTTATCATCGAGCACCTAGACCTGTGGGTGTTGGTTGAGCCTTGGGGTGAAGAGTCTCTAGTGGTTTGGAGCATTGAGCTAGGACGTCGATGGACGTACCCTATGGTTCATCCTGAGTGACAGAACGGCTTGCCTAGGTAGGGTGAGTAGCTTTCCTGAGTGGGGTTAGCTTGTGAGGGTCCTACAGGTGGTGGGACTACAAGACAGACAAAGTCCTCCACAAGGTGGTTGTTCGTGACAGTACAAACACCATGGTAGTTCCTTAGTGGACTGATTGTGGCCAATGTTGATTGCTTGGCGTCAAGCAGTACGACACGTTGTTTACTTGTGGTTTTACTAAGCCCTGGTTCAGCAAACCAGGCTCTGGCCTAGAGGAGGCCGTGCTGTTGCACCTAGTGTGGCATTGTGTTTTTGGAGCAGTGCTTTCGTGGCTTTGGTGTTGTTACTTGGGTTCAGAAAGGACCTTGCTGTGTAGAGTAGAGACTCTTAGCTTGTGTTCTAGGTGCTATAGAGAGCATTTAGACACCGCTAGCTATCTGATTTGTATTGAGAGTGCGTGAGGTCAGTTTGTGTGGCTTTTGGGCTTGATTTGGCAAAAGTGGCCATTTCAAGTTTGCATAAAGATTTCAAAAGAGCATGCTTGTGGTTTTGAAAAGAGAAAGAAAAAGAATGATTTTAAAGACATGGTTTTAAGGTTTTGCTACTTGCTAGGCAATAGTGGACTGCCCAGTTATGGTGTTGCAACATCCAAATAGGATGCTTGTGCTTGTTTGTGTGGAGCATAGTTACACCTACTTCCTCGGTGTGGTGTACCGAGTTATTAGATTGGGTGTGTGCTACGTGACTATTTTGAGTAGTCACTCATGTGTGCTTTGAATTCTGTTTTGGCAAGTGCAGGATAGGAGTTAGTTTTAGCTAGTGCACATAGGAAGAGTCACGCTACCATACATCAAGGATTCTGGTGAGTTTGTAGTTTAGTTTATTTTAGTTGTGTATTTCTGTAGAGTATACTTAGACCTAGCTATATAATTAGCATAATTGTATTTGAAATAAAAAGATAAAAATAACAATGAAAATGTAGTTAGGTTTGAGTGGTAGCGACTTGAAGGACATTATACATAGAAACAACCTCAACTGAATTAACTGGAATAAATCAGTTGCGCCACCATATTACACCAGAGAAGTGCGCTAGAGAGGTGCATCAAGAAATTTTACTAGGAACTTGCGCTTCCAATCAATTTAGTGTCCAGAACAAGAATATAGCCTCAAAACAACAAACATTGGGCCAACAAAATGAGGCCTCGCGTGCTAATAACACCTATCCACAATTAAAATTCATTAATTCTGAATAATTATAAGTGTAAATGAATTTTAGGATGTTACATCGTACCCACCTTACAAAAGGATTTCACCCTCGAAATCACTAGTAGGTGAAAAGATATGGATACTAGGTTAGCATTGCGTCCTCATACTCCTAAGTGGCCTCCTCAACATTGTGATGCTGCCATCTCACCAGAACAAGTGGAATCACTTTGTTCCACAACATATGTTACTTCTCGTCAATTATTTGGATAATATCCTCTACAAAAGACAAATTTTGTTGAAGTACCTCTAGTTAACTTGGAATCACATGTGATGCATTAGCCAGACACTTCCTTATGTTGGAGACATGGAAAACGTCATGGATTAACGACAACTCTAGTGGTAGGTCCAACCGATACGCAACTTCACCAACCCTTTGTGTGATCTGGTACAAGCCAATGTAGCGGGGACTTAGTTTCCCACGCTTCCCGAACCTCGTCACATCCTTGGTCGGTGACACCTTCAGAAACACATAATCCCCTACCAGAAATTTTAGCAGTCTCTGCCTCTTGTCGATATAGCTATTTTGTTGACTCTGTGTGTTTGCCTCCCTCTTTCCAACAAATAGGAGACCTACATGGTCTACATACAATGCCTCGAATGGTGTCATCCCAATGCTAGAATGATAACTATTGTTGTAAGCAAATTTCCACAAATGGTAGATACTCTTTCCAACTCTCTTGCAGGTCTAAGGCACATGTTCTAGACATATTCTCCAACATTTGGATGGTCTTCTTTGTTTGACCATCTCATTGAGGATGGAACACCGTGCTAAAATTAAGCACCGTACTAAAAGCCTCCTGTAGGATCCGTCAAAACCTTGAAGTGAACCCTGTGTCTCTATTAAACACAATGGACACAAGAACACTATGCAACTGGTAAGTTCTAACATATATAACTCCACTAATTGGTGCATTGGAAGTTTCACCTAGATGGCAAGGAAATGCACAGACGTAGTTAACTGGTCCATGATCACCCATACAATATCGTTCTTTCTCTAGGTACGCAGCAACTCAGTCACAAAGTCCATGGAAATGTGTTCCCATGTTCACATAGGAATGTCTAGTAGCTACAAGGTTCCTCTAGTTCTGATATTTAGCCTTGGCTAACTGGCAAGTCATGCACTTCACCACATTGTCAGCAATATTCTTCTTTATGCTAGGCCACCAGAAACTCTTTTTTAGGTCCCGATGCATCTTGGTACTCATAGGGTGAATAGTGTACTTGGACCAATACGCTACATCTAGTAACATCTACCTGACCTCCTCTTGCTAGGGCACGTATAGTTGATGATCATATCTTAACTCTCCATAAGCTCCAATAGAAAAGTGAGGCTCTTCTCTAGTCTTCAGCTTCTCGAAAACAACCCAAACAAAGGGTTTGTTTGCTAAAAAACAATAATAAACTCCACTAGCTTAAGGTGGACAGACAAGTTGGCCACCTAGGCATCAATGTTCTCCAAGCTAGTCTCTTGGGCCTACAATCCACCAAATCCTCCAACATAGTCCATTTTTTGACCATTAGACTCGCCATCACGCTTGTACGTCGACTTAGAGCATCGACAACCACGTTGACCTTCTCAGGGTGGTAGGACAAGTTAAAATCGTAGTCCTTTAGATACTCCACTCATCTACACTATCTCATGTTGAGGTCCCTCTAAGTAAATATATACTTTAGACTCTGATGATCTGTGTTGACCTCAAGCTACTTCCCATATAGGTAGTGTCACCACTGCTTAAGTGTGAATACCACAACAGTCATATCCAAGTCATGGGTGGAGTAGTTCTTTTCGTGATTCTTCAGTTGGTGAGACGCATATGCTATGACATTGCCATGCTATATCAGATCATAGTCCAATCCAACACTGCTGACATCAATAGACATTGTGAAGCCACCATTTCTAGAAGGTAGAGTCAAAATAGGAGTTGAGACTAGACGAGCCTTCAACTCATTAAAGCATGCTTCACAATTGTGGTCCTAGATGAATGGAACTCCCTTCCACGTCAACTTCGTCAGGAGCACGACTATAGAGGAATCATCCTTGATGAACCTCCTATAGTAGCCCACCAAACCCTAAGAAACTCCTAATCTTCAATACAGTCTTAGACCTCTCCCAACTACTCACTGCCACTACCTTGGTAGGATCCACGCTGATGCCTTCTCTTGAAATGAGATGACTGAGGAACATAACCTTGCACAGCTAAAATTCATACTTGAAGAATTTTCCATACAATTGATGCCACCTCAGAGCATCTAATACTACCCTCAAATGCAAGGCATGAGTTTCCATATCTGGAGAGTAAATCAGAACATCATCAACAAAGACCACCATGATCTGGTCTAGAAAAGGCTTGATTACCCTGTTCATTAAATCCATGAATGCGGCAAGGACATTGGCTAAATACCCCACACACCCCTTGGCTAATGACTTGCAAGCCTTCATCGCTGAAATAGCAAGCTTAGGCTCACCATGGCACACACCTTGTAGAAAGAAGGAATCACCATTAGTAGAATCGAAATACACCCTCTTGTGAGCATAGTTGAATGGAGCAGATTAATAAACTAGCCAATCCATGTCGAGTATCACATTTTACTCTTGCATGACCATAATGATAAGACTGGCATTAAACTCCTCGCCATTTAGCTCGAAGCTTATAAAACACAAGTATTTCTAGGCTAGATTGTGCTTCCTTAGTGGTGTTACTACATTAAGATGAAAGGCCAGCCGTGCAGGTCTATCTTCCATCCTTGCTGTAGATGACTCAGAGTTGTAAGAAAAACTACTCCTTGAGTTAAACAAGACCTTGGCCATCCAGCTTGTCATAAGGAAAGAACTTAATGGCCAAGCACACATCAGCAAAACAACATTCTCAATTAAATAGCTATCCATAATACAAAGGAGATTACAAATAGTACAAGGAGGGTTACACACACAGAAACAATGGGTCCTTACCCTCCACAACATGTCCTGATGGTCCAGCATTAGAATCAGTGATGGTGAAGACATGCCCCCGATCGACTATTGTGGTGTACTCCTTGCTCTCTTGGGAAGGTCCGGGCAAGTCCTCTGAATGTGCCTTGACTTCCCACAATTGTAACACACTGCATGTCTTAGTGCTTGTTGTGAATGTGGGAAACTCACTGCAAGATGGCCTGTTTGGCCACACAGGTAGCAATACTTGTCTCCAAGCCCACTAGAACCTATATGGGTGGGACCACTAGAACTTGTCTAACTAGTGCCAGCAAAATTGTGCTGACTACTGGAAAAACCACCACCCTTCTCCTTCTTTCTTTTCCTAGAACTGCCAGAACAACTAGAGAATGGCATATGCAAGAAAGAGAGCTACAAAGCAAAGGACGACATAGACTTCCCTTTGGGATGATCTTCCATAAAATTCTTGTATTCGTCCTCAAATCGAGAAGCCATCTCGACCATCTCCGCAACTTTCTGGCATCGACACGCCATTTCTTTCATCCTCAGCCTTGGCTAAAGGCCCTCCAGAAACTTCTTCATCCGTCGCTCCTCGAAATCAAATGCATTGGCGAACCGTTCAAGACTGGCAAAGGCAGCTTCGTATTCACTCACTGTTATGCTGCCCTACTATAGGTTCTAGAATTCTCTATCGAATCTGTCTCATACATGACTGGGAAAGTATTTCTCATAGAAGACCAACTCGAAATCCTTCCACTTGATCTTGACCATCAAAGGATCCGCAAACTTCAATCTCCACACAACTCTCCACCACTGATTTGTCTCACCTTCTAGTAGATAAGTGGCTAATCATACCCAATGCTCCTTTTGGCACATCATACTCTCCAACATCTTCACAATCCTTTGCAGCAATGCCTCATTCTCCTCGGGCCCACCTTTGCCTTTGAATGTTGGCATGCAAGGCTTGCTCAACTAGTGAAGCTACGGATCCCCTGACGATGCATTGGAACCTCCCTTGTTGAATGCGTGGCAGATCCCATACACTAGATTCCACAGTTTGGCCCACATACCCTACCATTCACTCTCCTCCTAAGAGCAGAGCTCGTCGGCAAGGGCCTTGCCTTTACCACTACAACGAGGCATTCTGCAAAAAATAGGATACCTGTACCACAATCAGGAAACGAACATCTAACAATCATGATAAAATCGTCAAGTGCAGATACATTTATGACATGCAATCCTATGGGGTCAATCGAATCGGACACCCTAGGCTAGTGCACTTAGTGAACCTGGGCTTTGATGCCAAATCTATAATGACTCGAGTCTTTTCCACCAAATCCAATAGCCTAATTAAAATTAAATATAAGTAAATGCCTAATTTTGTAGAATAATTAAAGACTATCTAAAGGCATCTAGACTACTAGGAACCTGTAGTGTACGGCTAGTGACCCTTGGCTATATGCACTAGTGTTACACCACTAACTGTTTGCACCTGCAACTGACAAACACAAGAAAACACGCATGAGTGACCAAAAAGTCACCTAACACACACTCCACGAAAAACCACGAGAAAACTGACAAAACCAACATTATAAACCTCATCAAACTTTACAACAACTTTTAAAACTACTTTCACACTTTCCAAAATATTAGGAAATCATTCGTATCTCAAAATCGGGTCCTGTGACCATGCTAGTGGAACCCCTAGGCGCGGTTCACCAAACCTTACTCCGGTGTGCGGAAACACACTGGGAGGTCCGATATAGTTACGGCAAAAATGGTGAATCTGGAGGAAGAGACAAGACTCGGAAACACCAAAGGGAAAACAAAAAGGATAAGGAAAGGAGTCGCTACCTAGTCTTTTAATGGAAAGACGAGGAAAACCAAAAAAAAAAAAAACCACAAAAAGGCAAAAAGCAAACAAGATGCAAAGATGCATGTGTGATCCTTGCCTAATGGATAATGCAAGATGAATGCGGGCCAGAGAAAGGGTAAGGATTTTGGTTATGCATGGGGAAGGGGTTAGGCACCCCCATACACCCGAGAGAACTCGGTCTTTCTAGGTTTCCTACTGTCAATGGTCTGCTAAATGTATGCTTGCTTATTCTATATGCTCATGCATGAATGTGACCGAAAACATGCCAAGTCAATGA
>JAMKQA010104167.1:0-17862 GCA_024699735.1 Posidonia australis | reverse complement strand
TTTTAGCTGGATTAAGTGGATTAGGGTTTATTGTTGGATTTTTAAGTGGATTTAATTAGATTAAGCGTTTTACTTGCTTTTCAGTGGATTTTAAGTTGGATTAATGTTTTATTTGTTTTCAGTGAATTTTAATGGGTTTTAGTGTTCTATTGGGTCATGTGGGCTATTGTGGGTCTGATTGGGACCTACGTGGACTAGGGTTTTGGTAGTTGCGACCATAGCATCTACCGGAGGAGCCTGCTGCCAAATGAGCTCAAAATTGAGGTGTCTACAGTTACGCACGGTGCCAAAGGCCTCCTACAGAGTCCTTCAAAACCTTGAGGTGAACCTCATGTCTCTATCCAACATGATGGACACTGGAACACCATGCAGTCGAATCACCTCAAAAATATATAGCTCTGCCAGACAGTGTATTAGAAGCTTCACCCGGATGGCCTAGAGTCATATGAAGAATCTCCACCATGAGCACTCGCGTCGTGAGAAAAAGTACAATCAATATCGCAAGTATATACTCAACTCATGTAGCATACTTGAATATCCTTTTATTATATATCGTTTTCCTCTCGTTTTAGGGTGTTTCCCGTTTAGTTTTACGTCAGTTTTTCATCTCTGTCCATGCATCATGTGATGGGTACCCATTGCTCATACGAGGCCATCGACCATTGAACACAAGACAGGGCTTATCTTTACACGAACACTGCATCTTCGACCCCCTCACAATGCTTGAAAGACTCATTAGCCAAGGAACATCCCCATTCCGACCGGTTGTTCTTGAGACGACATGTGGGTCGGTATTTTTGTTTCTTTGCTCGCATATGCAAGTATGCAACTTTTTCATTTTCAATTTTTCTCATCTTCTGATTTCAATAGACTAGGTAGTGACTTTGATTCCTTATCTTTTTTCTACTTTTCCCCTCGTCTTTCGTTGTGACAGCATGGCGTGTGTAAACTCGCTCTACACACTTCGGAGTGTCAATCCTCACTACATGCATATGGTCACAATGCCAATAGAGGATAGAATAAGATATCAGATGAGCACATTATTGTAACATATTTCAAGTCTCATATTTATCTATTTTGTATATAAATAATGCTACTCGAGGTATTTTGTGTAAATTTTGCAGAAACCTGAAGACTTGAGAAGAATTAAAAAAAGAAGGAAGAGAAAATAATAAAAGCTAAAAAGGAATTCAAAGGCAGTCGAAGATATTTTGAAGTAGAAAAGAGAAGAAATTTGAATAAAAATATCTCAAACTACGTTACGGATTCAAATGTCATTTTCCACGTACGTTAATACTAGGAAAAGATCAATCAACGAATTGACCGAGTTGGAGCTCATCTTGGATGACATAGGTGCCTCCCAGATGTTCGATTGCGCAATCGATGCCTCTCATGCGCCCGTGGAAGATATTTTTGACCCAATCTTCGCTATTTACAATCTCTAGATAGAAATATATTGTATTTAAAAGTGAAATTTAAAGTTTGTATTCGAATTTATATTCAACATATGGAAGTCCTTATAAGTCTATAAAAGGAAAAGGACCCCTTATGTAGATTTTGGGGGGATCATCAACCTTTAAGATTAAACCATTTCTCTTTTGTTTTGGGAGATCTTCAAGTTCCTTTAGTGTAATCTCAGGTTTTATTAATACAAGTTTATTTTTCATCTCAATTATATTTTACACTTCTCCATCTTCATCTCTTATTTTGATGCTTTTCATCATCATACCTGGCTAAATCAATCTATACATCTAGGGTTCATAAAGTTAGATCGAGGATATGATTGTTATATTTAATTTCATTTCATCTTCTATGTTTCATGATTATTGTCTCTTTCTTATTATCTACTTTTGCAATTATATTTCGACAGATCATTTTTAATCACGTATTCTAATGATCTATACTTAATGATTGTTGTTTAGAAATAAGAAACGTTTCATATATCTTTTTATATTGGTATATTATGTTAACATGCATCTTAATAGCTCATTATAGAATCATGCTTCTTTATGATTTATTCTCGTTATTGACATGTTAGATCTTGATATTGCATAGTAGGTATTTCATCTTCATGCATTATTCTTAATTAATAATAATCCTTGATGATTAAAACTTTTTGTAAAAGATGAGAAAAATTAGATATTTGCATAATCCATCATGATTTAATGGATAGAAACTTTAAATGTATTTTTTACTATTGATGGTTTCCTTGTGATTTCTTCCTTTTAATTAACTTTAAATATAATTCATTATCATCTCTCTTAATTTTCTAATTCGTATTTCACAATCAAAGTTTTGAAAATCACAACTCTCTGTGGGATCGACCTGTACTTGCATACGTATTACATAGTATACTGTGCACTTGTGGTTAAGTAAAATATACTCATCAAGTTTTTGACGTAGTGTAGACACCTCATATTCTTGTAGTCAAATCCTTACCTAACAACTCTAACTAATTCCCAGTATACCTAACAACCTTAACCAATTCCTCACTCAACCTAACAACCCTAACTAATTCCCACTTAACCTAACAACCTTAATCAATTCCTCACTCAACCTAACGACCCTAACTAATTCCCACTTAACCTAACTACCTTAACCAATTCCTCACTCAACCTAACAACCCTAACTAATTGCCACTTAACCTAACAACCTTAACCAATTTTCTCACTCAACCTAACAACCCTAACTAATTCCCACTCAATCTAACAACCTTAACAAATCTCCACTAAACCCTAACTAATTCCCACTCAATTTAACAACCTTAACAAATCTCCACTTAACCCTAACAACCTTAACTAATCTCCACTAAACCCTAACCACCTCAACTAATCTCCATTAAACCTTAACAACCTTAACTAATTCCCACTAAACCCTAATTACCTTAACTAATCTCCACTAAGTCCTAACAACCTTAACTAATCTTCACTCAACCATAACCACTTTAACAAACTTTCATAACAACCTAAACCAATTCCCTAACAACCTAATCATATAAGCCTATAAATACCCCTCCATTTGCCAAAAAAAGGAGAAAAACTTGAAAAGGAGAAGCAAAATCAGAGCAAACTAGCAAGAGATCACTAAGAATTCTGAGAGAGAAGCTCTTAGCTAAGGGATTACTCCGGTCATCTTCTCTAGCCTTCTTCGGCGAGCTCTGGTGACTGAAAACACTTCCAGCCACTGCAAGCACAGGTAAGGCCTCTGACTGAGTTCATTCTTGTTGCATTGCATCCCCTAGGTCTTCCTCAGCCTCTCTGGAGTCATTCCAGTGGAGTAATGAGGCTGCCTAGCCAAAGCTTCAAGCTTTGTTAGCCACTGGACCCGTTTTCCAACGAGCTAGGTGGGGAGGTGAATCCACTATGCGATTCATGTCCCAGAGAGTGTGGATTGGTTAGGTTTCTTCCCTTTGTATTTCCCCCCTTGGATGCCTTAACGTCGCCTCAATTAGCCACTGAAATGAGCACGTCGGCAGTCGTCGAGCGGCGACCTATTGAGTGCACGACTCGAACCAAAAGACCTCAGAGCTAACGAACAAGCTCCATGTCTTCCTCCAAGCGTCACCGAGCCACTAGGAGCGGCACCCCACGCTCCCAGCGCCTCCAGTCGCCGCCCGCAGCCATTCCCATCGTCGGAGAAGATGACCTACAGTAGAAGTCGGCCAAACGTTCCGCACGACACAACTCTCTCCTAATCAGTGGAAAACCTTCCTCTCCATCTCGTCGACCTTTTGGAAGCATCAAACGACTAATCCACCTCCTCCAACAGCTCCATCGTCTCTGAGCTCGTCGCCGGAATCGTGATGCCGACGAGAGAGGTGGGGGGAGAGTTCCGATCGTCTAGTGCTCAATCGGAGTCAGCAGATCTTCTCCTATTTCCTCCCTCTTGCTTATCTAGTGATTAGGTACATAATCAGGCATCGGGGAAGTCCTAGATGGCTTCCCAGGCGGTCGTCGCTGGCAAGGTTCTGTCGCGAGCGATCGTCGTGTTTTTAAAAGTTTCTTATAAAAAATTCTCTTTTCTTTTCTTTCTTTGCACTTAGGTCCCTGCATTTTGCATCTTAGTCATTGCATTTGTTCACAAATAGTTTTAATATAGTTTTATTTTGGAAAACTTTCAATTTGGCCCCTGCACTCTTTTTATAAGTTTTTAGGTCCTTAAATCATTGACAGAAACCCTTAGATTTTGTTTTCTTTCACCTTAAGTTCACAAATTTGCACATTTAACCCTGAATTTCTTTTAAATTGCACTGAACACATATTTTTCTGGCACATTTATAGATCAGACCATGGGAATTTCTATTTTCACCCAAAAACACATAATTTTGCACATTTAGCCCATAGTTTCTTTTAAATTGCACTAAAAATTATATTTTTTCTAGCACATTTACATATTAGACCTTGGGAACCTCAATTTTTACCCAAAATAAACAGTTTTGCACATTTAATCCCCAGCTTCTTTAAAATTGCATAGAAATATGTTTCTTTGTACATTTGTAGATTAAACCTTGAATATCCCAGTCTTTACCTAGAAACATGTAATTTTTGCACGAAGGCCCTTGGAAACTTGCTTATTCCATCCATGCATTCATTTGTACATCTTGATACTTCTTTTTTCGTATATATATTCTCATGCATATCTTCTTATATTCTGCACACACATTTCAAGCTCATTTTAAACTTAATCTTCATGTTGTTTTCTGGATTTCCTCCGAGTCTCATGGTTTTAATTTGATTTGGATTTTCATCACCCGAGAGCGTCCATTAATAGGCTTGACAATGCCGACATGGTCCCGAGTGAGGATTATTATCTCTTATTTCATTTTTCGGATTTTCCTAATTTCCACTCGTAGACACTCCGATTTTGCAGTTACTTGACAGCAGACTCCCCTAGAAAGACGCTCTGATTGTGACCACTAAATCTAAACCTTAACTCCATTAAAACCCAAAACCCACAAACCCACTCATGCCCACACAAGCCTACTTTGACCTAATCAAAAATTAAAACCAAACAAAACTCATTCAAGACATTTAAAATCCAAATTAATTAAGGAAAACCCAATTAAAACTCAAAATTAAATGAAATCCACTTAAAATCCAAATTAATTAAGGAAAACCCTAATTAAAACCAAAATTAAATAAAATCCACTTAAATCTACTTAAAAATCAATTTAATCAAGTGAAAACCCCAATTAAAAATCAAAATTAAATAAAATCCACTTAAATTTACTTAAAATCCAAATTAATTAAGGAAAACCCTAATTAAAACCAAAATTAAATAAAATCTACTTAAAATCCAATTTAATCAAGTGAAAACCCCAATTAAACCTCACAATTCAGTAAAATCCACTAAAATCTAATTTAATCAAGGAAAAACTCTAATTAAAACCAAAATTAAATAAAATCTACTTAAATCTACTTAAAATCCAATTTAATCAAGTGAAATTCCTAATTAAAACCAAAATCAAATAAAATCCATTTAAATCATTTAAAATCCAAATTAATTAAGTAAAAACTCTAGTTAAAACCAAAATCAATTAAAATCCATTTAAACCACTTAAAATCCAAATTAATTAAGTGAAAATCCTAATCTAAGTTAATTAAAACCCTAATCAAGTAAAACTCAATAAAATCTATTAAAAATTAAATCTAATTAAAAAGAAACCCTGATCTACACAAAAATCAAGCAAAAACATAAATGAAATCAAAATCTAAGTCAAAACCCTAATAAAGATCAATTAAACCAAAATTTAGATTAAACCCCTAATTAATCAAGTAAAAAAACTAATTAAATCTAAATTAAAACTCCAACATAAACCTTTAAACCATTTAAATTCAGAAAACCGCTAAAATAATAAAACCCTAAAAGACCCCAATTTAAAATCACTTAATTAAACTCAAAACCCTATTTAAAATACAAAAAAACCCTAATCACTTAATTAAACTCAAAACCTTAATTAAAATCCAAAACCCCTAAATTAAACTCAAAACCCTAATTAAACTAAAAACCCTAATTAAAATCCAAAACCCCTAAATTAAACTCAAAACCCTAATTAAAACCCAAAAACCCTAATTAAGCTAAAAAAAAAAATCTAAACTCAAGATCCTAATTAAAATCCAAAACACTAATCCCCAAAACCTTTAAGTAATTAAAATCCAAAAAAACCTACTTTAAAATCAATTAATCAAACTTAAAAATAATACTAATTTAAAACCAATTAAACCTTAAATCACAAAATAAAGAATTTAATTAAAATCACCAAAACAAATAATTAAAAACCTAAAACCAAAAATCTAAATCCCTTAAAACCTAAAAAACAATAACCTAAAAACAAAAGCCCAAAACCCTGGCCTATTCAGCCCATTGCATTTCTCAACCAAAAACTTTAGAAACCAATAAAAATAATTTTAGTGAGCATCTCTAGCGACCCCCGAGTTTTCCAATGGCAATCTCGAAAACTCCGGACCGTATCTTCTGCTCCCTGTGATCTCCGACGATCCCCAACAGCTCTTGCCGGCTCACATGAGCATCGGGCGGTCCTCAGCCATCGAGGAGGAAGATCGACGACTCTGGAGGTCACTGCTGGTGTATAAAACACCCCACCGCTGTCAACCCAGAACGACTTTGAGCCCATTGAGAAGCACTCGACGAAATCAAGAGAACCCTTTGCATCCTCATTCAGAGCGACAAGAGCCCTCCTCCAATCCTTTAGCACACCAAAACTCTCGAATCACCACTGCCAGAGTGATCACTGGAGTACTGCCGACGGCCACGCGAGAGAGACAACCACCCCTTAGCCAGGTAATCCCCCATTCTAATTTTTTTTCTTCCTCTGTTAGTTTCACTAGGATCAGTCGAGACTCCCAGGCGTGTTTCGCTAGAGATCTCCACCCTTGTCAGCCATCTCCCCCTCCTCGAGTAGTGGGTTTACCACCACCGGTGAGGCCGCAGGCCTCCTAGGCCAGGCAAGGCCCCACGGGCCTCTCCTTCCTCTCCCCCTCCTCCCTCCTCTTCCTCCTGGGGTCCCCTTCAATCGGGAAGGGATCCTTTAGCCTCTTATAGCCAGGAACGTCGTCGTAGTCGCTCTGCAACCACCGACCCTCCCCGTGGAATCAACCAGAGACTTCCGGACACACCCGCTTCGCACCACCACGCTAGGAAGCTTCGCTGCCCCTCCACGAGTCAGTCCGCGTAGCTACGCCACCGTCCTTGGCCCAGGAGCGTCGCGCCTGCCTCCGCTGTGCCTGTCGCCGACACAGGAGACGGGGGGGACACCTCAGGCCACCCTAGTCTTCGCCAACACCTCTAGGAGTTTCCTCAAACCTCCCTGAAGCTTCCCCAGTCCTCGCCGCCCCGTTCCAGTCGTTGTGTCGCTACCAATTCGCTTCACTGTCATCTTCTCCAGCGTCGATAGCTGATCGTCGGAGCCAAAGATGGGGGGAGATCCTTAGGCCGCCCTAGCCCTGTCCGACGCTCTGGAAAGCTCCGCCGTGCCTCCCTCTAGCCTCCTGGGCCATCGCCGGAACCCCTCCGCCGTCGCAACACCTCCTGCCAGTTGCTAGAGCCCCGCCAGAGTCCTCGTCAGAGATTAGGCACCGATGAACTTCGAAAGGGAGTTTTTCAGATTAGGTCCTGTAATTTTAGGTTTTTTACATTTAGGCCCTTAGATCCTTACATTTAGGTCCTATTTTTTTTATATTTAAGCCCTTATAATTTTAAATAATTTTCATTTCTTTATTTGTTTCTATAAGAATTGCATTTGCCTCCCTCCATGTTTTAATTTTTCATCTCTGTTGCATTCATACATGTTTTCTCACATTTAAGTCCTGGAGATTAGGTTTACTTTGCAATTATGTCTTGAACATTTGCATCATGCATCCAAAGCTTTTTAAAATGAATTTTCCGTGTGAAATTTGCCTCATGACCTTGTGAAACTTCATTATCACACTGATCATCATAAAAGTCTAATTTTTGTCTCATTTAAGTCCTGAAATTTTGCATGTAGACTCCTGGGTTCATAGCATACGGTAATTGAGTGCAAGAAATTTGCATCCAGACCCTTAGACTAACTCCAAATCCATTATTTAGGGTTTTAATTGTTTTCACACAAATTTTTGATATTTTCCCATTTATTGCATTTATAATTTTGCACTTAAACATAGATTTCATTTAAATATCAGGTTGGCATTGTAAAATGATCTTTAATTCAACATTTTAGCCACATTTGCACTTTATGTGTGAATTTTGCACATTAGACCCTGAACTCTCAGGAAATTATCAAGGTGCAATTTTCACATATCTCAGTGTTACATTTTCATTTAATCCATCATTTGCACATTAGGATAGATGTCATTGAATACATTTTAATCTAGGTTGCCCATTTTTCTTTGAATTTTTCATTTTGGTCCTTGTACTTGTCCTTTACCGCGTTTACATCATTTTATTGTTTTTAAGACCTTACCCTTTTCATGTTTTCTTGCAAATAACATTTTCCTGACATTTCGTATACATTTTGGCATATCTTAGACCATGCATCATCCCCATACATGTATTTATCACATCCGGCCATTGAAATGACCAAACTGCCCCTGTGCCACCAATTCATGCACATGCATGCTAGTTTTGCACTCAATCATGCATAATGTTTGTCTAAGTCATTCCTTAGCATCCTTTACACACTTAGGTACTCTTTCATGCACTTCACATAGTTTTTTTTTATCACATTTGTATATCATCCTATCCTTTTCGGGCAAGCCCGCATCCTATGCGTTTTTCTGTGGATTGTTCTCCACCCGTTTTCAGATTCCTTTGTCCGACATTCGATTTGATTTTCTTTACTCCTACATTTTGGATTTTTCAATTTGATTTGGATTTCATTGCTTGAGAGTATACACTAACTGACCTAAAGGCCCACATTGGCCTACTTGCGGATTATTTCTCCTTTTTGATTTTTATGACTTTTTCTATGATTTCGATGACTTGGGGTGGCCCCACTTTTAACCTTTTTGATATCGATATGATTTCCCCGAGCATTCTTTCCAAAAACATCGTCATTTTATGTGATTTTCTTCGTATGTCGCCGTTTGCCTATTTTACACATATTTCTTTGCAATTTTTCGTTCGGGTTTCCGTGATGTTTTCTACAATTCTAATGATTTGAGTCTATCACATTTTTGAATCACTTGAAGTTGGTGTGATTTTCTGAGCCATTCTTTCCAAAAACCACCATCATTTTATGTGAATTTCTTCACACGTCATAGTTTACCTGTTTTGCGCGGACTTCTTTGTAGTTTTTTCATCTTGATTTCCACGATGTTTTCTATGATTCAGATGATTTGAGTTGGTTGCATTCTTGATTCTCTTGAGGTCTGTATGATTTTTCGAGTCATTCTTGCCAAAAACCTTGTCATTTCATGTGATTTTATTTATTGTGTCGCATTTCGTGATTTCATTATTTCGTGTGGATTTCTTCACAGTTTTCGCGTACCATCTTGCACATCCATCTAGTATTGTCTTGGCATTCATATTAGCATTATTAGAGCACAATCTAGGCCTAGCAAGCATTCATTCAGCCTTTAGTAAGCGAATTAGACTAGAAAGACCAAGTTTCTCGGGTGCACGGGGATGCCTAACACCTTCCTCGTGTGTAATAGGAATCCTTACCCCCCTTCTGGTTAGTAGACATCTGGCCTTCATATTTGCATCTCATGCATTCAATATTTTGTGGTTTGTTTGTGGTTTTCCTCGTCTTTTCCTTAAAAGACTAAGTGACAACTCCATTTTCTTTTTGTTTTATCCTATCTTGCACCTTCACCATCTTGACATGGCTGTGGCCTCCTCTCTCTGGTGCAACTCTGTGTCGGATCCCCGGGCGAGCATGGTCACACCACTGTTCTGCGTGATGCTTTCTAAACATTTCTGATTTTTCTCATCGCCCAAGGGCGTACATTAAAGCGGCATTTTCAATGCCTACATTGTTTCTCGAATTATTATCCTTATCATTTCTCTCTTATTCATTGTTTCTTGGAGATTTGTCATGTTTTTGCATTCATCTTAGGCATGTGCATTAGAAGTAGACAAGCAAATATGCACTAGATCATGAGCATATAGTCAACCTTGAAAGACCGAATTCTTCGGACGTATGGGGGTGCCTAACACCTTCCCCTATGCGTAACAAGAATCCTTATCCTTTCTCTAGCCTACAATGGCTAAGTGTTGCATCCATTAGGCATAGAGCACACATGTGTATCTTTGCATTGATTTCATCGTGTTTTCTTTGCGATTGGTTTTCCTCGTCTTTCCATTAAAAGACTAGGTGGCGACTCTTTTTCCTTATCCTTTTTATTATGCTTCTTTGGTGTTTCTGAGTCAAGTCTCCCTCCTTGGATTCACCATTTTTTTCGTGACCATATCGGGATTCTTCATGTGTTTCCACGCACCAAGGAGTCGTGCAGGGTTCCACCGACATGGTCACAGGAACTGGTGACTCCGTTTGGGATAACCAGATCCTAGCTTTCGTGTTGGTTTTCCTGCTTGCTTTACATTGTTTATACACTTTGTGTTTGTTTGCTTGTCCTACTTGTTTGTACATATTTGACTGTATATGTTTTTTGTGTCGTTTTACACGATTGCTATGTCACAACACATGCACATGACCTGATTCATGCCTTTTGTTATGATGCTTGCTTCCTTTTTCACCTACCTGATAACACAACACTAGCACATGCCATGCTCATGCCTTGTGCTTGTTGGTTGAGTGTTTGGATGCCATGGTTGTGTGTTTTTTTCCCTTTCTGTATTTGCCATGATTAAGAGAGTAGAGACATGGTTGCCTTCTTTCCTAGTTAATATAAAACACACAAATTCAGATGAACAAATAATAAGGCATAACTAGAGACAAATGCTCACAATCCCCTTGGTTTAATAAAACACAAGTAAAAGACACCAAGCATATGTGTATGAATAATCATTTTAGAAAGCATGCATCTTCTCCTCTCTTGTGTCCACCTATAGTCTGCAAAAGACAATTCTGGTTACCCGTTCTATTACTTTGGCGTGGGATGTGTTTTCATTCTGTCCCCCTTGTTTGGGGTTGTGTCAGTGTTAGTAGAGGGTACAACTCTTTGCTACTGCAGGAGTAGAAGCCACCAACGCACCACTCATTCATTGCCTGTGCTTTGGCCATGATTTAGAATGGGAACCTTACTTTTCTGACCAGAGTGAAAACATAAACCTATGAGTGCTTCCCGTGTGGTCAACCCTAGGTGGGACATGCATGGTGAGAGAGTGCATATTAGGAGCATTCATGTTCATGTGTGCCATTCATGCCACCCTAACAAACAATTGCATAGCTCACCTGTTTCTTCCTTTGTTTTGTCTTTATCTTTTCTCTTCGCTCACAAACTAGTTTTTTCCTCTTTACAGCTCAGTGTTCTGTGTGCGAGTTCCTAGGCCAGAGCTCGGGTGATCCTTTCAGTGACCTCAGTCTTGAGGCATTACTCTCGTCCTTCCTCGAGTTATCCGTCACTTCCGACGATAGCTCCTCATAGGTGTCGTTCCCATGTCTACAATCGCAGTGCCATCCTTATTCGCTCACAATCCATTATGGCCCAGCGAGCTTCTGAGACTTGTATACCAACTGTTTTGGAGGGGATCTCTGTTTCTACCCCTCCTTCCTCTCTCATTTTGACATATGTTACTTCATCTGCTCTCCATGAAAGCCACTTTCAGGCACATGGAGTTTCCTGCCCTTCAGTTTCGGGACAATGGCAGACCCTGATTGGTCAGGAGCCCGCAACTGAGGCGGTTACTGTGACCACCACAAGGACACCTGATCTGATAATGTCCTGTCCTTTGGTTAGCTCAGCCCCCTTGACACATAGTTGGCTGCGATTGCCTCCTCTGTAGGAATCCAACCTGTCAGATCTTTGAACTTCTAACCCCCTTTGACATCCCTTCCATTTACTCTCCTAACCCTCGGTACCACTACTGATGGCTTCGCGACTGTGCAATCTCAATAGTTTTTGACCCTTGCACTGAGGCTATAGAACATGACTCTCTCTTTGGATCCTACTATGACTACTTCTGTTTGTCATGTTCCTGAAGTTCCATATTAGCTAGCTCAGACATTTCATGCTGCACCTGTCACACCACCACTGCAGCCATCGCCACAGCTTCTTGCTGCCTCAACGACAGGCGCCACATCTTTGCCATTAGCATCATCACCATTGTACACACAGCATATTCCTCCATTTGCGGGTGGTCAGCCTTTTGGGTTGGCAGGAGTACAATAGCCTGTGAACCTGGCCATACCGGTACAGTAGTTGTTACTCCTACACACAACACCACGTCCAGCACAACATACTGCCATTCCTGCACCTTTGCATCAGATTCAGGCTTCAGTATACATGCCACCACAAACAACACACACGCACAGGTACGCTGGTTATCATGCCATGACACCATGTGGCGAGATGATAGATCCAAAGGAGCACGTGGGTGCTATAAATACAGCGTACGTGGGACCTGCCCCAACTGCACAATCAACGTCAACCGCAACCCTAGATGGACTTCTCACCAGAATGAACGATCTGGAGAGAGCACTACGACTAGTACAGGGCAGGGATCGCCAGTCTTACACCTTCTAAGACCTTTGCTACTTTCCAGAGGTTGTACTCTCCTCGAATTTTCACATCTCGAAGCTTGAAAAATACAACGGGAAAGGTTGCTTAATTTCGCATCTCAAGGCGTATTGCGATGATCTTGCTCAGTTGTAGGCTGACGAGAGGCTACTTATTTGCCTTTTCCAAAAGAGTCTCACAAGTCTAGCTTTAAAGTGGTTCACATCCTTGGATATGACCACCATTAAGACCTAGAATGACCTTAGTCAGGCTTTTCTGGAACAATATTCATTCAATTTCGACATGGTCCCAAAGCACGAGGACTTAGTCACAACAAAGCAGAAGCCCCACAAGCTGTTCAGGGAGTACGTCGGGCGTTGGCAAGCCCTCGATTCATAGGTTTGCGATAGACCCTCTAATGAAGAGTTTATCGAAATAATAATCCGAGGAGCGCAGCCAGCCACAGGCGCCCTGCTGAGTATTCAGCTCATTTCCACTTTTGCATCCTCGATCAAAGTTGGCACCTGGGCCGAGAGCTCATTGCATAGCAGAAGTTTTCCTACATTAGCGGCATTTGCCAAGCAGACCATGGCTTCGAATCACAATGGAGGAATCAACAACGACAATGGCGACAGCAATGGATTTAACACCGAATATTCATGGAGGAAGGACACTGCCAAGAATGTCGTGGCGTATGTAGGAGCTCCCATTATGCTAGTTAGTGTGGTGAGCTCGCCAGCACAGCATTAGGTGGTTTATACTCCTGCACCTAGGGCACCATGCCATCCCAAATCACCACCACTGCCAAGCCAGTATACCAGCCCGCACCGGCAAGGCAAGGGCGCAACCCAGGACCATGGCAACCACGACAGCCTAAGAGGGATTACACTCCTCTGATTGAGCCACTGAGTGTCGTATTCCCCAAAGTTGCGTTACTCCTGAGACTTTCAGAAATTCGCCCATCATTGAACCCACTTCCGCGGTGGTTTAAAGTGGATTTATTTTGCAATTTCCACAGAGCCGCGGGGCCCTCTATGGATAACTGTTATACACTCTGGAATGCAATTCAAGACTTGATTGACCAGAAGGTCATCATCATCAACACATTGAAGGCAGAGTCTGCCCCAGCTGCATTAACACCCCATTCTTATGCATCTGCATATAGCAATATAGTCAACCGGCCCTTGCCTAAGCCCACAGCTGGAACTTCAGGTGTTCATCTCATTCCTTCTGTTGAGTTCGTACCCTCATTGCTTGACCCTTCCCTTGTTATTCATGACATCTTAAATCCTTTTCCCCATCAACTTTACTAATCCTTTGTTGAAGCTTCCAGTTCTACAGTCAACATGATTCAGCTAACTACCAGGCCAAGGTGCATAGCCACTAAACCTACCATGCAATCTACCTCACCATCTGTTTGTTTGCTAGCTAGACCAAAGCCAGACTTGGTTCAAAAAATGCCAATACCCACTTCATCAAACACACCAGCCTTGGTCCCAATGGAATTGGAGGCTCGTACTCCTATGGTCATTATCCTGACACAAGATACTCATCGCATGCCCTACAGCTACGCCACAGAAATGTGCGCTGGGGTAATACGATCAAAACAGGTGTACAAGGCCCCAATTTCAGCTAGCAAGCCCAACCAGTCAACTACCTCATCATCCCAACCAGAGAACCAAATTTCCAGTACTGTTCCCGAAGAAGTAAGCCAAGAGCCAATCCCACCACTACCAAAAAGGGCCCACCTGTAGCAAACATCACGACCCAATTGAAAAAGGTTAAAGCAGATATTTTCATTTGGGACCTGATTCACACATCAGTTGAGCATAAGGAGGCCTTCCTCCAAATTTTCCAAGCCGCCCATGTTTCTCCAATAATACAACCGTCGGCCTTGGAGAACATGGTAGGAATGGTAGCTGCGCCACAGGTGATTTCCTTCTCTAATTCAGAATTACCCCTGGCAGGGACTAGTCACAACCAACCCCTGTTCATCACGATGCAATACCAGAATTTCCGCATTCCTTTTACTTTGGTGGATAATGGTGCAAGCTTAAATGTTTGCCCCTTGTGAACTGTAAGTCAGGTCGGATTCAAAATCTGAAGAGATTAGCCCAACTGTGAAAGGAATGATGGCATTTGATAACACGTACCATGATGCTTTAGGAATTTTGGTATTTCCCTGATCATTGCTCCTACCCATTTTGAGGTAGAGTTTTATGTTGTCGACCTCAAACCGTCTTTCAATCTCCTGCTTGGGCGCCCTTGGCTCCACAAGCATCAAGTTATCCTCTCGACTCTTCACCGAATGATTATGTTCCGTTGGAACAGTGACATTATTGTTGTAATTGTGGAAAATTTTGAAAAGGAGAAAGTTGAGGTGGTCTCTTTGTTGTCTCCTCAAACTGTCTATTTTGACCCCAAGCCTTCTGATGTGCTCTACCTAGTTGACCGCTTTGAGCCTGTCAATTTCATTCTAATTCTCGAGCGTGTCAGCCATTTGGCCGCTTTTGGCAATCCTTTTATGATGGTCGAGAATCTTTGTCAGAGGTGGGGGTACGAGAAAGGAGCACCTCTCGGACGGAATGGCCAAGGAATCGTCGAACCAATTGTCGCAGAGAAGATACGAGAATTTGAAGAACTGGGATACAGATGGAAGCCATAGGATGGATTCTCGAGGAATCGTAAGTGTCAAAAACTTTTTATTCCACGAGATTTCACTAACTTTGTTAGTGCAGGATTTCTAGATCCCAATCAAAATCCTGTTGTTGAGTCTGAACAGAATGAACCAATCAGTGGATTAAAGTGGGTATGTGTTGAGGACTACTATTCTGAGGAAGAGGTTGCGGATCGCATAACAAGTCCAACATCATCCTTTCCACCAAGGACAGCCTGGCTTGCATTGCCGCCTCCAAAGTTAGTTGTAGGTCCTCCTGCAGATCCTGTTGTGGTTACAGTTTCGGCAGGAGCAGTTTCAGTCGTAGTTTCACCAGCATATCAGTTAGCTTTGACGGAGTCACAACCAAGTCAGCCAAAATCGTCATCTGAAATACAAGAAACCACTAGTGCATACTATGTGGATTTTTCTTCTGATGAAGAGGAGGGAGATGCTGTAGTGGCATAAGTTGACAGCATACTCAGTGATTTGGAAGTTCTGTTTCAGGAGCAGCTGGCAACATTAGTGGAGGATGTAGAGAGTGAACTTAGGCGCATAAAAGGAAAAGCTGTAGTCACGGAATGCATCACAGAGTAGTCAATTCACCATCATGGCCCTAGAAGAGGACAGATCAATGAACGCTAGACCAGAGGAGTTTATCTCTTATCAGTCGGGAAGCGGGTTTAGTTGGTACTATCAGTTTTGACCCCACTTGAGCAGTGGGGCCCAAAACAAAATCTTGAGTTAGGCTCAGGAGAGAATGCGGGCGACAACACTCACATCAGTCAGTCAGAGGACAGCTACCCACCTGTCACACACATTATACATACCACCCAAGAAAACCAGAAAAATAAAAATAGTCCTCCACACAATAAGGCTGTGGAAGCAGTGGGACAGCCAGGGGCATATGTAAGTTCGAAAGCATCAAAATCAGAGATTGTCAGAGGTGCGTACAAAAAGACTAGAGTAACAGTGACTATTCTGAAACGTCATCAAGGGCAGAGTACTGAGCAAATATACACCTTTGAAGACACGGATTCATCTTTCCAGCAAGAGATCCTTTCTGAACTCATTGTATATGAAAAAGAAGATGATGCAAAAATAGAGGAGGATGGTCATGATGCACCAGATTTTCAACCTTATGATGATGATCCAAAAGGCCTGAACTTGCCTGTAGAAGAGGAAACTGAGTGTGTAAACATTGGCACTGCTGAAAATTTCACGGAAGTGCGAATTAGTACCAGACTCATAGTGCAAGCCTGGGCAGAACTTATTGAGCTTCTCCAAGAGTTTGCAGATATTTTCGCCTAGAGCTATGATGACATGGTCGGGCTAGACGTTGAGGTAGTGGGGCACACGTTACCGCTTAAGCCTAACGTCAAGTCAGTCAAACAGAAGTTGCATAGATGGCGACCGCAGTAGTTGTTGAAGTTGAAAGAGGAAATAATGAAGCAACACAATGTCAATTTTCTAAAAGTCGTCCTCTATCTAGAATGGTTAGCAAATGTGGTTACAGTGCCAAAGAAAGATAATCGGGTTCGAATGTGTATTGATTATAGAGACCTAAACAAAGCAAGCCCAGAGGATGACTTTCCACTCCCACACATCGATGTACTTGTAGATAATACTGCAGGACATAAAATGTTGTCATTTATGGACGGATTCTCAGGTTACAATCAAATTAGAATGGCATAGAAGGATATGGAGAAAACATCCTTCATTACCCTATGGGGAGTATTCTGTTACAAGGTTATGCTATTCAGGCTGAAGAATGCCGAGGCCACATATCAAAGGGCGATGACGGCATTATTCCATGACCTCAAGCGCTTGGATATCGAGGTCTACGTGGATGATATGATAGCTAAGTCAAAAGAGCCCGAAGAACACATTGCTTGCTTGAGAAAGTCGTTCAACCGCTTGCGAAAATACAAGCTGTGACTTAACTCCAACAAATGTGTATTTAGGCTGTCATCAGGCAAGCTATTGGGATATATCATCAGCCAAGGGGGAATTGAGGTGAATCCAAACAAGGCTAAACTCATCATTGAGATGCCTCCTCCAACAACAGAAAAAGAGGTCCAAGGGTTGCTAGGGCGGTTGCAGTATATTAGCCGATTTATTGTCCAGCTGACACCAATTTTTGAGCCAATCTTCAAACTCTTGAGGAAGGATGCACAGATCCACTGGAATGATGAGTGACAAGAATCTTTTGACAAGATTAAGAGGCTCTTGGTAAGACCACTAGTGACCGTGTGCTCGTGCCCGACCCGGAGGGAAGGGGGTTGGGAGGAGACCACAGCCATGCCAATGATGGCGAAGGCATAAGGATAAAAGAAAAGAAAAGGGAGTCGCCACCTAGTTTTTTAAGGGAAAGACGAGGAAAACCACAAAAAGATGAATGCATGAGATGCAAATGGGAAGGTTGGATGTCTGCTAACCAGAGGACGGGTAAGGATTGCTATTACGCACGGGGAAGGTGTTAGGCACTCTCGTACGCCCGAGAAACTCGGTCTTTCTAGTCCAAATGCTTGCTAAGGTTTGATGAATGTTTGCTAAACTGGGATCATGCTCTAATCATGCTAATGT
>JAMKQA010104166.1:0-13017 GCA_024699735.1 Posidonia australis | reverse complement strand
TGAGTATATCCTCCTTGTTGTTGTTGTTGTTGTTGTTATTTATCAATCAAATTAAATATTTGTCAATAATTATATTTAATTTAAAGACTTAAAAAGTGTAATTTCATTATATTATTTACCTGTTGCAGCTGGACGGGGAGACAACTTTTGCTGGACATGGCGTGCAGCACTACTCTGTGGAGTAGTACTATGCCTAAACACAGGAGGAGAGGTGGGAGCCTCAACCAAAGTGGTCGGAGGAGTCCATCCAACCTCAGGTGGTGTCAGACCCTATGAACGAATGAACTCAATCAACTGAGCACTCGTATAAGCACTAGGATCAATCTCTCGATCCTGCGATGAACCACGTCCACCAGAACCACTAGATCGTCGACCGCCTCTTTCAAATCCGGCCATCTAAAATCGTAAAGAATACTTGATGATTAGTTGATGATACAAAAATGAATATCATATTCTTATTTGATTATACTCTTATTTTACAAAGATAGATATGGAAATCCAAATTTTCAGAAATTCTCAAATAAAGAAGGGTAATGCAAGAAAACCTTTGACCACTTCTCTCACACAAGACTATTACACTATGTCCTTGCAAATGAAATTTCAGTATATAAAGTTAAATATCCATTTAGATTCTAATAGATGTAACTAAAGAAAAAAATTATAATAAAAAATAATTAAACTTAATAGTTTGTATATGAAATTATTCCTTAATTTTCTACAGAAGCAACACCAAATACGATATTGCAACTTATGAATGTGAAGGGAATAAGTGTTTCTCATGTCAAAAGTCATCTATAGGTATAACTACTTAAAAGTTGTTTTTATGCATACTGGATGTAAATAAATTGATTAAGCATCTCATATCTGATGGTATTAATTTTCGACACAGAGATTTATATTTATCTTTTCTGTCGAAATTAATCAATTGCAAATCTTTTCTCAACCAAGGATAGTTTTTCTTGTGTTAAATATGGACCTCTTCAAATCTATGCTAACTTGTATTCCAAGAATTTAAACTCAAGCTTCTTTATGCCTCTTTCTTATTGCAAATTTGAGGTAGTGATCAACAATACAGCAATTCCAAGTGTTCAATCGTTATGACTACGGCTTCTTGGGATACATATGCAGACCTAATGCATAATGCATTCATAAGATGCTATTTTACATAATCCACTGAAAAGCACATGTCAACCTAAATATAATAATACATAGTTACATCAATTAGGTGATGTTTCATAAGCGCATGTCAAACTATGGGAAGAAAATTTTTCACTAGAATGCAAGTGCCAAATAAAAAAAAACTATATAGCGATGCTTTACTGATACCATCAGCTCTTCTATCATATTTTATTTGATAATATCTACATCTTGAACTTACGTAATACAATCTTACTTGGGCTATAGATGTACAGGACCGCTGATGGCGGAGGATGATGTCGGAGGACGCACCGTCGAGGAGCACTGTTGAAGAGGAACCACGGAGGAGCACCGTCGAGGAGGCGGAGGAGGACGAGTGACAGACGATTGAGAAAAACAGAGGAGAGGCAGAGGAGGAGGCGGACGAGTGTTTAGGGTCAGAAAGAAAGAGGCAAAACAACCCACGTCGAAGTATTTTATACCTGAATTAGTGAGGACCTTAACGAGGACATTTCCTCGCTATTCGTGGCCGTGTCAGTGTGCTACTGGCATGCGCCAGTGAGGTGCGCCTAATTAGTGTGCCATATTGGTATGCCAGATTGGTGCGACAGTTAAGTACGCTAATATTACGAGGACATTGCGAGAAAAACTCATCGTAAAAAAACACGCTAATTATTACAAGGTAATTTCCTTACAAAATCCTTGTTATATGTCCTCGTTATATTATTACAAGGACATTTTCTATCTAAGTCCTCGCTTTTTGTCCTCGCAAAATTTAGTTTTTCTTGTAGTGTGATTAGCATTGTTGAGGGTCCTTCAAAAAGGTTGAACTTTGGGATGGATTGGTTCCTTATAAGGTGACTCATTTGTGGTAGTATAGTGTACTTTAATGGTTGCTTGTGGTTAAAGTCGATTGCTTGGCATTGGACAGCACAACTGAGTTCTTGCCTATGTGGCATCGTGTTTTCAGTGTTTTTGCCAATGTGATGTTGAGCTTGAGATGGCTTTTTAGATGCATGTCGTATACTTTGAGTGCATCGTGTTTTTTGTATTTCACCCATAAGGTAATGAGATTTGAGATGATTTTCTGGATACACGTCTTAGAGTTGAGTGCATCATGTTTTCAGAAATTTTTACCAGAGTGGCTTTGAGTGTTTGGGAGATGTTATTTTTAAAGCTTTTCTAGCAAGTTCCAGAGTTGGAATTGTTTTACAATAGTACTTAATGATTTGATTCCTTTACATCGTGGATTTTGATGCATGTCCAAGATTTAGATGCATTCTATGCTCTTACATGGTTTTGGCATGTGTAGCAACAAGTTTTAGGGAGATAAATGTTTTAGAGTTTTTTAACATGCTCCCGAGTTTGACTTGGTTTTCTTTGCTTTTGGTTCATTGTGAACCATGCATGGTTTGTCTACAGTTAGTTGAATTGCAGAATTAGTTTTATGCAATTGGTTCTTTGGAGTTTTGAGTTTTCCAATTTTTGTAGTAGAGTATGTGTTAGGTGATCTTTTTAGATGATTACTTATGTGTACTTGTGTTTTTTTCTAATTTGTAAGTGCTGATAAGATGTCAACTTTCTTACTAGTGGATATAAAAGAGTCACACATGCAGTCACACATCAAGATTCTTAGGTAGATAATCTAATCTAAAGTTATTTATATTGAATATGGTATTTTAGATCATGTATTTGGATTTAACTTCTGTAGTGATATATGTTGTAAAAAAAATGTGGTTTAATTAGGATGACCACTGAGGTTGATACAGATTTACCTAGAGTATTTTTCAAATGTAATCTATTATATTCCTGCAACAACACAAAAACTCTACCAAAACAATAACAATTCAAAGACTCGTCAGTAGACAATTTTACACTTTGATCACAATAAAAATATCTTACAAACCCAAAAGAACAAATCAATTCGAAATTCAAATTAAATTCTAATCAACTTAACATCATCAAAAATATATTTAAATTCCCATATGTGTTTAAATGTGTCAGAGGTTTATTCATACATTAGACAACAATATCATATAATCCTGGTCATTATAAACAAGTTCGGCGTAACCTCTCAAATCGATTGATTTATTTGAGTAATTAGCCTAAAGCTTTCGATACTTTACATCAACCATCACGACGTACGAATCCAAGAGATAAGTAGCGAGGAGGTCTATTAGAGATAGTACCACTGTCTTTAAGTACTTTCTAGTGTTATTATGCAATGTTGGCACATCTCCTAATCTCAATATTCCAAATAATTAAATGAAAACTGTGTAAAATTAAAGCATTGGGTTTATATCCAAGTATAGAAATATGGATAGGAATCAAATCCACCAATCATATCACACTAATGTGATTTACTAAATGAGACCACCCACTTAAATTACTCCTTTTTTCAGTTATATCCATGATTTGGCAAGACTGGAGGAACCAACAGACCGTCCACTAATTAGAACTTGACAAAACAATGTAGCAGCTTCTGCAGTTAAATTATTACAGATTTGCAGTACGGTAGATGACTAGATGACCCATTTGATTTAGTTACTGAAACGTATAATAACAGACAGCTCACTTCTGCAGCCAAGTCACTGTACAACACACACGAGCAATAAATTTACAGTGCAAGAAGTTCCACTGGTACACTATGCTAGAGGAACTTTGTATTGAATTTCTTTGTTCATGTCAGTCATGGGTAGTTGTAACATCATCAAAGAAACCCCAAATGGCACAAAATTGAAAAGGTATACACGATACATGAGACTACAACGATGAACAGGAGAGCAAACCCTAAAGTTGAGCAGAACAGGACATGAGAAAATCATAAATATATATGGTCTACATTCATTAAGCACCAGGGACTATCGCACTACACATCAATTCCCAACGACACCCACTGCAACACATATTAAAAAAAACAACAGGAATTAATCCATTAAAGACAACACAATACAGCAGACAATAACACCAACTAAACAACACAGAAGCTAACAAGAAAGAAGTCAATTCCCGAACCAACATCCTCATGCTTCCTGGTCTTACCAACTTTGATCGGAAGACAAACCCTCTCTTCAAGGTATTAATCAACTTATATCTGATCACAACATAAAAGTTCAAAAGGATCTGATCTGGTGCGTTCTTGACTTCCCTCCACTATCTTGCTTCTTCTTCGTCTTCTCTCTTGGATCAATAATCACAACAGGCACATACTCTAACCCTATTATAGAAGTGTTCCGTGCAGTATTACCTTATATCTGATAAAAACATAAATGTTCGAAGGGATCTGATCTGGTGCATTCTTGACGTTCCCTCCACTGTCTTGCTTCTTCTTCGTCTTCTCTCGTGGATCAATAATCACAACAGGCATAAATCCTAACCTAATATAGAAGTGTTCCGTGCAGTCAAACCTACTAAGAAATTATTACATCATCTGAACACTAGGACTAGGGTTTGTAGGGAACATCACCAACAGCAGCCCTCTCCAGCTTAAGATTACCAAAATGCCCTTCTATGGGAATTGGTTATTTGTATCATCTCCTTCTTTTCCAAGCAAAAAATTGGAAAATAAAAGGTTAATGGTCAAGTTTCTCCTCTAAATGACGAGAATGCCCTCAACATGTCGAGGGTATTCTCATAATTTAAAAGGTTGATGGGCATTTCGATGATAGTTGATTGAGTGACGTGGTGGTGATCTCACCAATGGTGAGCTACTGATTGGAGACGGAGGCTGTCGCGGCCGGCGGGCCCACGCGGGGTCCGGTTCCGCCGAGCGCGGTGCTGATCTGGTTGACAGCGTTGGAGAGGTGGTTGTTGATAGCGGTGACGCTGGAAAGGTTGAGCTTTGCAGAGGGGACGGCGCTAGCGAGTACTTGAAGGGCAACAGTTAGAAGGGAGCCGGTGGGTGGAGGATTGTCGGTGCCGGTGTAACCGGCAGGAGGAGATGCCGGGAGGACGACAAAGCCAGTTGGGAGGAGGGGGATGTAGGACGGATCCTCGCCACTCATTGCGACTTGGACAGCATCCACGTCGATGTTGGTGTAGACGACGAGACTGCCTCCGGTGGGATGAGTGCTGCTCTCCTGCAGCATCAGGTCAACGTTCTGGGAGGAGTTGCTAGAGGCCTGCGTACATGCATGCATGGATTTGAACAAAATCTAAAGAGTCAAACTCAGGCAAACGAACATTAAACGTAGTGAAAACCAACATGTCAGAGTGTGAGGGAAAGTATAATCTGTTGGTTGTTGCACTCACATTAATTCGGAAAAGAGAAACACAATTCTTCTGATGTGATCCATTTGCAATGTGAGCAACCTCATGCAATGAGTTACCACTGGAGAGAACATCAACCTGCAAAACAATAAAATGAACATAAAATATCAGCACAAGTTATTAGATTGGGTTTGGGGACAAGAAACGTCGGTACTAGAGAGAAAATCAAGCTGGATAAAAGAAGAAGCAAATGCACATAAAATACCAACACGGGTTAAAAACAAATTTAATTCTACATCCAATGTGGTTCAGCTGTGTCTATATATATTAGGTAGAATCTGACAAATTTGCTTGTTTACTTGAATACAGCAGTATATAATGTGGTTAACCAAATGATAATTTCGTCGAATAAATTCATCCGTTCATATGTAATTGCTTTTAATTTTAGTAAATCCCATTGAAACAAATCCAATTATAATTGACTAATATAATTCACCAAATCCAATATAGAAACATAACCTTAATTAAATCACCAAATTCTCCCTTTTCCGTGCTATATTTTACTATCATCTTGGGCTTTAATATTTGACTATTATAGACAAACCTGTGATCTTCTTTGTTCATCTGTCAAAAGCTCAAAGACTTGCAGGTGGGAGAAGGGTAGCCACGCAGTGGAGACTGCGGTAAGGATTACGCCATTTGGCTGCCCCGGCTCCGTGTTCTTCCTTGTTGTAATTCTAATCGTGTCATTCGACGAATCAGAGAGTGCCGTCCATGGTTGTGTTGATCCAGAGGAGCTGATGTTGAAGCAGAATGTTCTTATCATTCTTTGGGAGAGTCTCATCATGTTCTTCCTCGCTTCCGGAGAGGGGATTACTGAAAATTGGTATCAGAAGAATCACCAAAAATAATATATTCACATACTAGTTAACATCCGCAAGAGTTAAGGTTAGAATTTTGAATTGAGTTCGTAGAGATTGGACGAATTTAGAACCTCCAATATCTGAAACATTCCTAGCCATGAGGCTAGCAAGCCTGTTGCACTGATGTTGGAGGACTGCAAGCCAGCGGCTTGCGCCAAATGCCGTGCCGCTTGCAATTAATTGGTCGAATATCTTGGGCACTGGCTTCTCATCTACTACCTCTGCTTGCTCAACCCAAGTCACCTGATAGAAACAAAGGAAAGCATCTTTTTATCACTCATTCAAGTTAAATTAGGTTTGATACTATAGTTCAATGGTGATTAATTAGGAAGCAATCCTGTTGTTTTCATGTCAGAAGAGCTCAGATTCTAGGAAACTGATAAAAATCTTCCCTAAAGACATATTTAGTATGGCGAAACGACACCATGTATTAAGGTTTTTAACACATAATCTCTAGCTCATCCTTTTATTGTTCTAACATCATGTGATAAATTTAATATGATTTCTAACGAAATATCAATGTACAAAGCTATAATGATTATTGTATAGTTACTAACATATACATCATCTTTGAACAACTGAATTAGGTTCTGATGAAAGTAGAGAAATTATCTTACGTATGATCATCTATCCCATATTTTGTACAACAGAAACTTATATGTGACTCGCGATATTGATACAATTGAGAAGAAAATGTAGTTTAATTTACTTTCTTCTTACAACAACATTTTTGTAATGATTGAATTGTGACCCTTATATGTTCACAACTCGTATAAAACTTTAAGATATGCACAAGAGCCATATTTAACATATGGGCAGCTTGTTGCATTATAGCAATTATTTTACAATTTCTGAAATAGGAAGAGTTAATTCCTCTATGACATTATTGTTTATCTAAACCGATGCATACAACATTAACTTAATTAAAAACAAACAAAACTAAATCAATGAGACTAGCTTTCTGTCTCACCATAGAGTAACCATTCGGCATATCCTGAAAAATAAATCCAGAAGGTCTTCTCCTATAGCCAGAAGGGGTCATCTGGATCCCCTCTTGGAATCCATCAGCAGGAAAATCCACAATTGTCCAGAAACCTTCCTCCAGATTGTGATGGCAATACCTAAAGAAATATGATTCTCTTGTTGGCACCAATGGTGAAAGAACCTGCAATTCAGCATGCATCTGCCAGAAAAAGGAAACACATCAAGTTCATCAAATAGCACCATCACTGTTAAAAATTTTACTTCTGCGATTTTGTTTTTAACAGTGAATACCAGGTGAATAGAGCCATTTCCATTCTCGGCAACACCAGGAATTACGATCTGAAGTGTCTTTGCATTGGAAACTACCGATGGAAAAATTTCCATCCATTTGTTCTGAACATTGAAAAACACATTTATATGATTAAAATCAAAACGTGCTAATCAATTTAGAATTTTGTAAGAACAATTAATACTTACTACATCCAAGAAGGCGTCAACCAGAGTGATGCAGTTCATCATGACATGGCCACTATCCCTGGTGCCCTCAATTCTCAACTCCCCTTGTGGCTGCTTACCTTTCGTCGGCCAAGGTGCAAACATTCTTCCATGCTCCTCCAAATAAAGCGTCTCCCCTCCACCATCGGCACCGCCATTCCTCATCCACAGCGGCTCGTTCGTACGGCACATCGTCACTAACTGCTCGGCGGCGGTCACCGCCAACTCAAGAACCATCGGCTTGTCGTGTTCCCTTATTAATCCAGCGCCACTGCTGGGGAAGTGGTGGTGGTTGTGCTCGTGGTAGCTGTGCCCATTCGGCATCGGTGCATGGACGGGGATGATGTCGGAGTGTGGGTCGCTGAAGTGCCTTGAACACAAGCCCATGTCGAGGTCCAGGGATGGAAGTAGAAGTGGTGGCGCAGGGCCCAATGGCAGGGGCGGCGGCAGCTGTCTGCCGCCGTACCGAGCCGCGACGCAAGACAAACGCTCCAGCTGCGGAAATGCAATCAAGTTGAGGACAGGTTTGACAACCAAAATGGTCTCATGCATCCTTAATTAGTACCATATTACCGCCATTGATGACAAACCAGAAATGTGATGATGTACATACCAGAGAGTGAGAGGGGGCGGTGGGGGTGGGGGTGGGGGTGGGGGTGTGGGTGTGGGAAGAGAAATTTGGGACCAGTGGGAACACATGCACGTGTAAGACGAAGACGATGAGACGTCAAAGTGCATATTTATTGCACGCGGTCAATCCCGACATATACGGTTCCCGCGTTAATATACAGCCAAGAACCAACACACATACATATACGAAAGGTATATGTATACGTGTTCACATGCTACACACGTGATGCATTTAATACTAGCGTTTTGGGCTACTTGCCACTCGGCTATCGTCTATCGATCAAGTGATGTGCTTGAAGATGGATCGATTAGGTTGTACCTCTTCTTTGAGGCGAGCGTTCTCAAGTCGGAGATGTTGCTCGTCGAACGACATTTCTCCGAGAATGGCCTGGCCGCCGCAGTTGGGACAGACTACGTTCCGTATTGCCGCCTGAAGCCGGAAGTTCTCGTTCTTCAAGGTGTCGTTCTCCGCCCTCAGTATCACATTGTCAGATCGATCTTGTTGTGCCTTCAACCACAAATTATCGGAAGAGAAACAATTACGAACACATCAAATCCATAAATTATGAAATATATGCAAAGAGAGACGCATCATAAAGCTTCTAGCAACCTTCATTTGAGTGCGACGGTTCTGGAACCAGAACTTGACCTGACGTGGTTTGAGCCCGAGCTCCTGGCTCAGCTTCATCCTTTGCTTGTCATCGGGGTGTGGACATTCCTTGAACAACCTGTTTTTCCAATCGATTTTTTTAATCTCATACATTGCAGTAAACAAAAGGGATGCGTCTACAAACAAATGTTAGTTTAACGATAGAGAAATGTGGGATATGGGTCATGCACTGGTGTTGCTTACGCTTCCATTTCTTGAATCTGGCGAGCAGTGTGCCTGTGGTAACGCTTCTTCTTCCCTGTGCCATCTTGTTGCTGCTGGTTCTGCTCTTGCTGCTGCTGATCTTGCTGGTTTTGGTGGTCTTCAGTGCCATGCTCTTCTCCACAGCTGAGACCATCTAGCTGTCCACTGCCAGAGCCACTCTCCATTTCCTTCTCTTTCCTTATCATTCCCACTTCCTCCTTCTGCACCATATCGATTCATGACATGCATTATTAGTAACAGTGAAAAGCTAGTCAAGTGTGAGTTAAAAAATAGGTACTTAGGGCTTACAGGGATGATGGAGGAGAAAGAGTGGAAAGGAGGCATGCCAGCCATGAAGCTGCTGAGGTGATTAGGGTTTCCAACTGGGGAGGAGAAGAGTGGATCAGATGGAATGCCCATGTTCATATTCATGTTCATGTTCACCGACATGGGCATTCCTAGGTTCCCACTGCCAACTCCTACACCTCCTCCCATCATCACGGGGGATGATGACTGCTGCATCACTTGACAATCTCCATACATCTTCCCTCCTTTTCTCTAGATCTCACTATTTCTCTCTTGTACACCCTTTATCGAATCGAAAAACCACAAGGCACTTCCTTGTGTTTGTCCCGCTACTTCAGAAACAACGTTCTTCATCCATCCTGCAGAAACATCAAGTAGATATCAAATAGAAGACCCGACAAAATATAATAACAGTTTTTTTTTTCCCAACAGAAATGCAACACCATGGCCTAATTTCGATTCTCAAAGAGAGATCATGATTCATGAAGGTGAAGAAAAGGGTAAAAAGAGAGCCACAAAAGGAACCTTTATCTCTCCATAAGGGAACTAATTCCAGCAAAGGAAAAGGAGAACAAACCCAGAATAGATTTCAACAAGAAAAAATACTAGAATGAAAGAAATGCTAGTTGAGATCTGCTTAACAGAAGTTGAGGAAGAAGGAGAGAGAGAGAGAGGAAATGAAACAACAATAAATGGAATACTACTGACAACCATTTATTCTTACCCACTTCCCTTTCTTCTTATCCTCCCCCTCTCCTCCAAAAGATAAAAGAAGAAGGTAACAAACCCTCCCTTACCTTTCCTTTTCTCTCTTGTACACCTCTTAACACCTCATCTATATGTTTCTATCTTTTCTTCTTCTTTTCGACAGTCTCTCCTCTTTCTTCTGCGCCATTACTCGGTGATTATGAAGATTACCTCGATGGGTAAAGGCAACTTTAACTGCGACGGACCGGAAAGAGGGTGGAGATGACCGACACGTGTCGGAATCTCATGCGTTGAGTCCGGAGGCGTTACCGATGGAGCCCCGTAAGTCAAAACGCCACCCTGTCCGTTTCACCTTTCCGTCCTTTCCTTGTCTTGTTATCCCCTAACTGCCCCTGAGAGTTCTGGCCGTCCGATTATAGAACTTAGTGATCTGACGTCGGGTGTTTCTCCAAGAAACGTGGGTGAAGAGCTGTTTGGAAGGGGAAACAGACGGAAGTCCAAGGGACAACAACATGTTGGCATTGGACCATTTGGGGGAATCAAAAGTTTTATTTTATTGTTAATTTTGTATTTTCAGGGAAAAAAATAGAATAATGGTTAAATAAGTATCTTAAGAAACATAATTTAAGTCTTTATTCGGTGTCAAACCTGTGTTGTACCTAAAGAATGTTAAATGTTAACTCTTTTTAAAGAGTTAAATGTTAAATGTCTCTTTTAAAGAATTTTTTATTGATCAGAGAAACAAAAGACAATCAATGTCCCAAGGTCTCGAGACAAGGATGTGGTTAACGGGAGAAATTAACTTTTAGGTCATTTCTTAGAAACGAACTTTTAAGTCATTTGTTAGAAATCAACTTCTGTGGAAAATGATAGAAGTTTGTTTGATAAAATGACAACCTATCGTAGATTATGATCAATCCATTTGTGTTAAAAGATAAATATATCCTTCAAAAAATCTTTCTTCCTCAACGACCCTACACATGCTTCCTTCTACCACAAGTCGTCTCTTGTTGGTGATGTCCTTTGATTCACAGAGAGAAGAGGATACGAGATCGACTATCCAAAGGGAGAAGAGACAGAAGAGGTTGCAACATCAATGATGCATAGAGAGAAGAGGGTGTGAGTGACATCAATGATTCACAGAGAAAAGAGAGAGAAGAGGGTGCGACGATCCACATGTTGGGAAAAGTATCTCTCTTTAGAATCTAGGGGAAAAACAAAAAAGAATATAAACAATCACATAGAAAATCGAGGATTTACGTGGTTCGACAAGTTGCCTACGTCCATGGCTGCATTAGGTTTCTTATTTTTCTTTTCCTCTCAAGATATATATTACAGAAGATTGTTCTCTTTTATATAGAAGAGATCTACGACACTAGAGTACAGAAAATTACATATATAGTCTTCAAAAAAAAAATTCATATAGAAAAGATTCAACATAATCAGATTGCACATATCCAACACCACAGGGAAAAGTGGATGTGAGATCTTTGGAAATCAGTTGTCGAGAAGAGGGATTATTTTGTTAAGTTAAGGGTTTATCTTATGATTTATTAGTAATATTCTAAAATGTATAATGATAATTTTGGTAAAAAAAGATTATAATTTTTTGGTAATATAATGAAATATATAAGGATAGTTTTGATATTTAAGGAAACTGTTATGCAATTAGTTTTTCAAAATGAACTGTTGTTACTGTTCCAGTAGGTAATAGTTTTTGCCTGAAGTTTCTATTAGAAGATTTGTTTGAAGGTATTTCTGGATTTTTAATTTTTTTTTTTTTTTTTGCTACTTTTAGAATTCAGACACCCATAAGTTATCTAATAACCATCCCAAATGCATCTTAATTTAAGTACGGAAAACCATTACTAGAGTTTAAATCCTAGCGCCAACGACTAACAAACATTTCAAAAAGTAAAAAGGCATCATCGACCATATCAAACAGACCCCTAGCATCTCCATATGAGCAGATACGCTTAGCCAAAGGACCTGGACATGGAGCCACACCCCCACGCCTACATCAAAGCACAAGAAGAGGCTGCACGGCAAGAAAGGAAGAACGCTACATAAAGGGCAAAACAAGCACCGAAGGGTGATAGAGTAATATTGTTTTGGCAGTTTCAACTGCATTGTCGTATCCATCCATGGGAAACCGAGGGGCAACCATCAACAGTTTCCATATTGGCGTAAGAGATAATATTGGGATTTTGTGTACGTTCTTGAATGGAATTGTTAGGTCCCAGTGCCTTCTTCCGATCTCTTGATGGCTACGAGAAGGGATAAAATACCCTCCGCCTCTCTTGCGAACGAAGCATGCCCATCTAATTACTGCGTTAATCATGTTTTGCAAATATTTTCTCGACGGATGAAGACATCCTATTGGTGATCCTCAAAATTTTCTTTTTCTAATGAACCGAGCACATGAGATGCAGGTATCAACTACGTTTATTTTACGAATACATTTTCCAATGTAAATGCAAATATAGGAATTTGCTTGTACTTTATATTAAATATTCATTTATTTGAAATAAACTTTTGTGAATATCATAAAACTAAATGATTAAAAGTTAAAGGTCTTAAAATATTATGTAATAGTAACACTATTAGCCCATATATTTAATAATTTTCTAAATATATTTCTTGTAAGAAATATTAAAGAATCCAATGTAATATGCATTAGGGTTTACATGAAGATGTCATATGATTTATTTGGAGGGAGTTAAAACGTAGTAACATATATATATATATATATATATATATATATATATATAG
>JAMKQA010104165.1:0-12294 GCA_024699735.1 Posidonia australis | reverse complement strand
AAGCAAGCGGTTGGTGGTGTAGCCAACAAGTAAGTCCGTTATTTTATTTTAATACGGGAAAAATCTCAAGAGTGTCTTGAGGAGTGGACTAGGCGGGGATGCCGAACCACTATAAATTCGTTGTCTATATTAATTACTCTCTTCCTCTTCTTGTATGTTAGATAATTGCATAAGTAGTTAAGCTTGATTATATCTGTTAATTAGTATCCATTGTATGCAATTTTTATTAAACTATAAAAAGTAGTCGAAGTAATTCTAAAATTGATAATTCTCTATTCACCCCCCCTCTAGAGGAGCCATTAGATCCAACAGAAAGCTCCATGGAGATCTGAATGGGAAAATTGCGAAGAAACCCACATGAAACAGGTAAACTACGACATGCGAAGAAAATCACATAAAATGACGATGTTTTTGGACAGAATGTTCGGAAAAACCATACTGATATCAGAAAGGTAAAAAGCAAGGTCAACCCAAGTCCTTGGAATCGTGGTAGAAGTTGTGAAAATCAAAGGAGAGGAATAATCTGTAATTGGCCAATGTGGGCCTTTCAATCAGTTAGTGTACACCCTCGGACGATGAGATCCAAATCAAATCAAAAGAAATCTAAGACGTAGGAGCAAATCAAATCGGATATTGGATGAGAGACTCCGAAAGCGAAGTGAAGAAAGAAATCCTCGAAAGAACAACATGAGATGCAGGCTCGCTAAATAGGGATGGACTAATACGCAAATGTGATGAAAAATAATATACAATACATGGATAAATGCTTAAATGTGCAAAAAATCTAAGGAATGGCTTGGACAAGGTCTATGCAAGGCTGGGTGCAAAAATTGAGATGTATGCTCATGAATTGAAGGTATAGGGGTAATTTGGTTATTTTCTTGGCCAGATGTGATAAATGCATGTATGGGAGTGATGCATGATCTAAGTCGTATCAAAATGTGTGTCAAATGTCCAGAAAATGTTATTCACAAGAAAACATGGAGAGGAAGAACAACAAAACGATGTAAACACAATAAATGGCTGCTCAAGGACTAAAATGCAAAGTTCACAAAGAGAGTGATGATCTGGCTGAAAAGTATACTCATGACTTCTATTCCAATATGCAGATGATGGATCAAATGGCAATGTGGCACTGAGGTGTGTGAAAATTGCACTTGGATAATTTTCTAAAAACTTAAGGTCTAAACTGCAAAATTCACCCATAAGTGCAAATGTGATTAAAATGTGAAGTTAAAGGGAAATTCACAATGAAAATGTGATTTTAAATGGAATCCATGATTAAATGCAAAATGTGAGATGCAATGAGTGAAAAACATCAAAAATATGCAAGAAAACACTTAAAACCCTAAATAATGGATTTAAAATTAAACTAGGGGTCTGTATGAAAATTCTCTATGTTTTGGAATTATTTATTAAGGATTTCAGGGACTTATGTACAAAATTCTTGGGGCTTGAAAGTGATAAAAAATAGGATTTTGTAAAAAAAAAATTTTGGGACTTATGTACAAATTTCTCAGGGTTAATATGCAAAATTCCCAAGAAGAAACTTATTTTATAAAAACTCTAGGGTTTATTGCAAAGGCTTAGGACTTAAATGTAATAAAAATTAAATTTTAGTGATGATTAGTGTGATTTTTAAATCTTTTAGGGTTCAGAATATAAATTTCATAGAGAAAACTCATTTTAAAAAGTTCCAAGGGCTAAATGCAAATGTTCAGGACTTAAGAGTGAAGAAATCTTGGTTCCAGGGACCTAGATGTGATAAAACATGCACAAGCAGGACTAAAAATACAAATTAAAAGAAAATAGGGAAAAAGATGCAACATTCACAAGAATAATAAAAGCAACAAAAGAATATTTAAAATTGATAAGGGCTTAAATACAAATAAAAGGACTCAAATGTAATAAAAAAAGGACCTAAATGCAATAATTTAAAACTAAGGGGTCTGGCTCAAAAACCCAACCCTTCGAAGATCACCGGAGGGCCGTCGGTGTTCCCACTCTAGCAAAACCTCCTGCGACGATCCTACGGCGGCGCGACGACTGGATGGCTCCAGCGAAGGCTCTAGAGGCTAGAGGGAGGCATAGTGGGTGTCTCCGAGCAATCGTGCTAGGCTGGAGCGGTCTGAGGTGCTCCCCCCACCTTGTGCTCCTGTAAGGTGGCTCTATCGGTGATGGGGAGGACGACAGCGTGGCGGCTATGGTGCTCGGATGACGGCAAGGCACAGGTAAAGATCGGGGGAGTATTGGAGGACCACGGGGAGACCCTTGGAGGTGTCGACGAGGGCAGGGATCGCCTGGGGTGTCCCTCCCAACTCTCGCGCCGGCACCAGAAGTTGCAGCGGTGAGGGCTTCGCTTAGATGGCTGCGGGGGTAGCGTGACAGGATGAGGAGGTCGCTATCCAGGAGGCGGGCCATCTGGAAGTGGTCGTGAGCGGTGAGAGTACCTAGAGCACTCAAATTGCTTCCACGGCGAAGGCAATCGACAGCGGAGCAGCGACGACGTCTTTAGGCATTCGAGGGCCCTCCCCTAAGTGATAAGATCTCAGGGAGGAGGAGGAGGAATAGGGGAAGGGAGAAGGAAAGGCCCAGGGCCTCGCCGGTGGTGGTGAACCCACCACCAAAGGCGACAGCGTCGATGGACAGGGGTGATCCCTCCAGCGAATCGCAACCCAAACACCAGGAAAACACTCTAGACTGAATGGGGGACGTTCTGAATTGAAAAAAAAGAGGGGAGAGGAATACCTGATGGGGCTTGATGTCCCTCCCAATGGCTCTCGACAGTAAGGCTCCTCCGACGTTGCTCTGGCTGATGGCTTCTGATTGTGGAAAGGGGCTCGAGGAGGAGGTTTCTAGATGTGGGGATCATTGGGGATTCTAGGGTGGACTTAGTGCTCGCTTGGAGAGGGTTGGAAGCGGATCGAAGTCGATGGATGATGATGGCCTCTAGTTAGTCGGCGGCAGGGGCTTTATACTCCGACGAGGCTTTCCTCCACCGTGGACCCTCCTCCCTCCAGCGGATGAGCGCCTTTGGATCGGGCATGGGCTGGAGGAGGTCGATCGAAGATCTCAAGGCTCTGAAATTCGCTCTGGATTTTTCGAGAGGTCATCGGAGCTGTCGTCGGAAAACTCGGGGTCACCGGCGGTGGCTCACTGGAATTATTTTTGAGCTTTTGTATAGTTTTTGGTTTAAGAATGTATTAGGCTTATTGGGCTTGGCAGATGGGCTTAGGGTTTGATTTTTTTAGTTTTCTTTTGTTTATTTGTTTAAGGTTTTGTTTTTAAGACTTTTAAAATGGATTTTGGGTTTTAGGTTTAGGCTTTTGTTTAGGTTTTATGATTTCCATTAAATTCATGATTGAGGTTTAATTAGTTGGTTTTAAATTAGGTTTTTAATTATTTTAGGTTTTTGTTTTATTTTTGTTTTGGAATTTTTATGGATTTAGGGTTTTGCTTTTAAGTTTTAAATTAGGGTTTTATGATTTAAATTTGATTTTTAATTTCGGGATTTAGGGTTTACTTAATTGGTTTTTAAATTAGGTTTTTAATTATTTTAGGTTTTTGTTTCTTTTATTTTAATTTTATGGTTTTGCTTTTTTAATTAGGATTTTGGGTTTAATTAGGGTTTTGGATTAGGGTTTTAATTATTTTAGGTTTTTGTTTTTATTTATTTTAACTTTAGGGTTTTGCTTTTTAATTAGGATTTTGGGTTTTATTTTAGGGTTTTTGGATTTTAATTAGGTTTTTTTGTTCAATTAATTAGGGTTTTAAATGATTTAAATGGATTTTAGCTTTAATTATTGTTTTTGTTTGACTAATTGGATTTTAAGTGGATTTTATTTGATTTTGACTTGAATTAGGGTTTTTGTTTAATTAATTAGATTTTAAGTAGATTTTATTTGATTTTGACTTGAACTATGGTTTTTGTTTCATTAATTGGATTTTAAGTTGATTTTATTTGATTTTGACTTGAATTAGGGTTTTTGTTTGATTAATTGGATTTTAAATATTTTAAATGTGTTCTATTTAGTTTTAATTTTAATTAGGTCAGAGTGGACTAGTGTGGGCCTGAGTGAGCTTGTGTGGGCTTAAGTGGGCTATGGTTTTAGTAGTCGCAACCAGAGCATCATCCAAAGGAGCCTGCTGCCAAGTGATTTCAAAATCGGGGTGTCTACAGACGGACTATTATAGGTGGTTCATCCAGGATTTCTCCACCATTGTCGTGCCTTTGATAGAGTTGACTAGGAAGAGAGTTCCGTTTTGTTGGGACCAGAATTGTAAAGTGAGTTTCCAAGAGTTGAAGTCTCATCTAATTTTTGCCCCTATGTTGACCCTACCCTTTGAAAGTGGTGGCTTCACTATGTATAGTGATGCCAGTGGTGTTGGGATGGGGTGTGTTCTGATGCAACATGCCAATGTTATCGCATATGCTTCGCACTAGCTGGAGGATCATGAGAAGAACTACCCAACCCACGATTTGGAGATAGCTGTCATAGTGTTCGCTCTCAAGCTTTGACGACACTATCTTTATGGGAAGCAGTTTGAGGTCTTTACTGATCATCAGAGCTTGAAGTATATCTTCATGCAGAAGAACCTCAACTTGAGGTAGCGTCGTTGAGTGGAGTATCTGAAGGATTATGATTTTAGCCTATCCTACCACCCTAGGAAGGCTAACGTGGTCGCCGATGACTTGAGTAGGCGTACGCACATGTTGGCAAGCCTAATGGTCAAGGAATGAACCATGCTGGAGGATCTAGTGAGCTATAGGCCGAAGCGGCAAGCTCGGGGGATAGTTGGTGCCTGGGTGTCCAACCTGTCTGTTCATCCCAAGTTGATCGAGTTTATTGTTGCCTATCAGCAGCTGGATCCAATTGTTCAGGCAATATTTGGGAAGCTGGAGGCTAGTGGAGAGCCTCATTTCTCTGTTGGGGCATATGGAGAGCTGAAGTATGATATGCGTCTATATGTGTCCCAGCATGCAGAGGCCAGGCAGAGGTCGCTTGATGAAGTGCATCGGTCCAGGTACATTATTCATCCTGGAAGTACGAAGATGTAACGAGACCTAAAGTAGAACTTTTGGTAGCTTGGCATGAAGAGGGATGTTATTGACCATGTGGCAAGGTGTACAACCTCCCAGATGGTCAAGGCAGAGCATCAGAGACCTAGAGGGACCTTACAGTCGTTGGTTATTCAGGTGTGGAAGTGGGAGCACATCTCTATGGTCTTTGTGACTAGTTTGCCGTAGATTTAGAGGAAGAATGACACCATGTGGGTGATCATGGATCGGCTAACCAAGTCTGCTCACTTCCTAGCCATTCGGGTGAAGCGTCCGATGCACTGTCTAGTAGAGCTGTATGTCTCCGAGGTGGTTCGGCTGCATGGTGTTCCGATGTCCATCGTGTCGAACAGAGACACGAGGTTCACCTCAAGGTTCTCGAGAACTCTGTAGGAGGCCTTCAGCACCGTGCTCAACTATAGTACGGCATTTCATCCTCAATCAGACGGTCAGACAGAGAGGACTATCCAGATGCTGGAAGATATGCTCAGAGCATGTGCCTTAGATCTACAAGGGAGTTGGAAGGACCATTTGGTGCTGATTGAGTTTTCCTACAATAAAAGTTATCACTCGAGCATTGATATGGCATCGTACGAAGCTTTGTATGGTAGGCCATGCAAATCGCCGGTTTGTTGGAGTGAGGTGGGCGAGCATCAGCTGATTGGTCTTGAGCTTGTGCAACTATATGTGAACAAGGTTGATCTAATCTGTAGCAGGCTGTTAGATGCCCAAAGTCGGCAGAAGAGCTATGCCAATAGGAGGTGGAGACTGCTAGAATTTCTGGTGGGAGACTATATTTTTGAAGGTGTCATTGACCAAGGGTGTCATGAGATTCAAGAAGCATGGGAAGCTAAGTCCTCACTATATTGGCCCGTACCAGATTACCTAGAGAATCGGTGAGGTTCCTTATTGGTTGGATCTGCCACCAGAGATGTCGTCTATGCACGACGTGTTCCATGTCTCCATGCTGAGGAAGTGTTTGGCTGACGCATCTCATGTGATTCCAGTTCAGGCTCTAGGAAGATCTATCTTTTGTGGAGGATGTCATCCAGATTATTGACGATAAGGAGCAAGTGCTATGAAACAAGGTGATTCCGCTAGTCTTGGTGCGGTGGCGGCATCATGGAGCCGAGGAGGCCACGTAGGAGCACGAAGAAGCCATCCTAGCCCAGTACCCGTATCTTTTCACCTACTAGTGATTTCGAGGGCGAAATCCTCTTTTAAGGTGGTTAGGATGTAACACTCGTAAATTCATTTTGTAATTGTTTACATTTTAATGAATTTATACCTAGATGGGTGTTACTGTTTGGAGGCCCGTTTGTGTGATTTTGTGATTTTGGGCTTGAGCCTTGTGGACCGGATTCTGTTTGTGTGTTCTTGTGCTTGGTTGGCACTATGCATGTGGCACTGTGCTGGTGGGTCCGTGTGTGGGTCCATGTGGGGCCCGTGTTTGTGGGACGGTTAGTGTGGCTTGCAGCTGGCCTCTTGGTTGTGGTGGGTTGTTGGGTTCGTGTGGTTGTTGGTGAGGCTGGCAGTTGAGGGAGCGTTGGTGCACGCGTGGCTGACTGGTTGCATGCATGCGGCTACCTGCTCTCTCTACGTGGCCTTTTAAGACAGGACCTTTTTCCATGCACAACTCGAGCCTTTCCTCCTCCCATGTACTCCTTCCTGAGCACGCCTGACTCCCTCTCCCTCACCCTCACTCCCACTTCCCCATTTCCACCTTCCCTCTCCATTCCCGTCTCCCTTCCCTTTCTCCCTCACTCACTCCCTCTCCTCGCCTCCTCCCTCCCTCTCTCTGCCTCTTCCTAATTCAACGTGCCCAAGGATCGATTGCAGTGTGCAATGGCTTGTGGTGGCATGTGTAGCTCCAGTGGTGAATCCCTGTGGTCAGGAAAGCCTCGACAAGGGTCGGAGTCGTCGATGGCACCGGTGGTTTGTCGCAGGATTACTGGAGAGCTCATTTCAGGTATGCACCTCACCCCATGTTGTAGAAAGCATGAAATTGATATAAAATGATAGGAATGCATGAAATCTAGGTAAATTTACATTCCTAGAATTTATTATGAATTTATGAGGATTTATGGTAGCATTTATGGCATTGGTAGGTTTTGGGTCATTTTTGACCCCATGGCTTCTCGAATTTATTTCTCATAGTATGATGAATGGATTTTGGTTTTGTTTGTGTGGGTTTGGAGTAGACTTGAGGGTCTACATTATATATTTTAGTTGGATTTTGTGGTGCTTGTTTTGGGTGTTCGCCCCTAGGTCTCATTTTGGGCGATCTTGTAGGTGGTGCCTTGGGCCATTTTCTAGTTTCGCAGAAAATGGATGTGACCATGCCGGTGGAACCCTGCATGACTACACGGTGCGTGGAAACACATAAGGAGTCCCGATATGGTCACGATGAAGATGGTGAATCCAAAAAAGTAGACTAGACTCTGAAACACCAAAGAAAGATAAGAAAAGGATAAGAAAAAGGTGTTGCCACCTAATCTTTTAATGGAAAGACGAGGAAAACCAAACACAAAGGAAAAACCTAAAGAAATCAATGCAAAGGAAACACATGTATGCTCCATGCCTACTGGATGTAGTGCATAAATTGATGTGGGCCAGAGAAAGGATAAGGATTCGTGTTACGCATGAGGAAGGTGATAGGCACCCTATGCGCCCGAAGAAATCGATCTTTCTATGTTTCCTGGTTGCTAACGATCTATTATGTGTATGTTTGTCTACTCTAAATGCACATGCCAAAAATGAATGCGAAAACATGCTAAATCAAAGAAATGAATAAAAGGAAAAGAAATCATAATGAAAATTATCTGAGGGACAATGTAGGCATTGAAAATGCCACTTTACTATACGCCTTTGGGCGATGAGGAAAATCATGAAAATCGAAAATATTCGGAAAGCGTCACATAAAACAGCGGAAACTTAAGAAATTCGAGAAAATCAACTGAGAGAAAATAATCCTTATTCGGGTTCATGTCGTCATTGTCAAGCTTGTTAATGTATGCCTTCGGGCGATGAGAATCTAAATCAAATCAAAATCATGAAAATCGAAAGAAATTTGGAAAATAATGCGAAAACTAAGTTTGAAATGCATGCATGATGCAAGAAAATAAGCATGACAATATATGCATGAACAAGGGTAAAAAGATGTACAAATGGATGTATGGGTGAAATATGTAAGTTTCCAGGGGTCTCTATGCAAAAAATACATGTTCCTAGGTAAAGACTAAGGTTTCAGGGTTAAATCAGCAAAAATGTTAAAGAAAACACCTTTTATGCAATTTTAAAGAAGTTTGTGGTTAAATATGTAAAATTGTGCATTTTTGGTAAAATCAGGATTCCTAGGGTTTAATCTGTAATTTTGCTAGCAAAACATGTGTTCAGTGTAATTTTGAAGAAATTCAGGGTTAAGTGTGCAAAATAGTGGACCCATGGATGAAAATATGAATTTCGAGGGACTGATCTGCAAATATGCCATAAAAACATGCATTCAGTGTAAATTTAGTGAAGTTCAGGGTTTAAAATGAAATTATGTGCACATTTTGAGTAAAAACTTGAATTTCCAGGGTTAGGTTTGCAATTGTGCCAGAAAATCATTCATTCAGAACAATTTTAATAAAGTTCAGGGTTTTATGTGCAAATTATGGACTTAAAGTGAATGAAAACTAAATCAGAGGGTTTTATGTCAAAGTTTAAAACCTAAGAATTAGTAAAAGAAATCACAAGGGCCACACTGCAAATTTACCAAAACAAAACATTATTAAAATGATTAAAAACTACTGCAGGGACTGATATGTAAAATAAAAGAATCTAAATGCAAACAAAAGGAAAGAAATGAAGTTTTTTTTAAAAGAAGCTTTAAAAAAAATGATCGACGACCGCCGACGAGCAACGTCGCCGTCGACGACCATCTGGGAAGCCATCCAAGGCTTCCTTGATGCTTGATCTGCCATCCAAACAGCCTATAAGCAAGAGGGAAGAGAGGCAAAAGGATCCATCGACTCTGATTGGGTGCTGAACGGCCCAGTTCCCTCCTCTACCTCACTCGCCGGCGTCGCGACTCTGGCGACGGGCCCAGAGACGAAGGAGCTACTGGAGGCAGTGGCGCGGTGTTTAGAAGCTTCTGAAGGGTTGACGGTGTGCGGAGGAGTGTTTTCCTTCATCAAGAAGCAAGAAAGGTTGCATGAGCTCCGTCCTCAATCAAACCCACCGTCGTCTCCAGCGACAGCGACTGCGGAGGAGGATCGAGTCTCGAATTGAGGTACTGAAGCTTCCGGAGTCCAAGGGGAATAGAGGAAGGTGCTCCGATGCTCTGGAGTGAACTACACCTCGTGAGACGCCTGGAAGAAATCTACTGTGTATCTTCTTCTCCGATGACGACGAGGACTACAGCCGACGAGCTTCTTCTAGAGGCCTTCTGATTGGGTGTCGTGGCGTCCAAAGAGGTGGAGAAGCAAGAAGGAGGGAATCCTAGCCAATCCCTAACCTCAAGGACACGAAACATGCACTGGTTTCATGCTCCAATGCCACTTGCCGGGAAAAATTGGTCTGACGACCCATACAACCCAAATTTCCATCCAGGGAGCTTGATTCTCCTCTGGAATGAGTCCAAGGAGGCTGAGGAGGACCTAGGAAACAAAATGCAACCAAGTTTAACTAGATCGTGGCTTACCTGAGCTGGTAGTGAGTGTAAGATACTTGTGGTCGCCAGAGCTCGACGGAGACAGTGGCCGGAGCTAGCCTAAACCCTAAATTGCCCCCTCTCCGAGTTTCCTCAATGATCTGAACCTCCCTAGGCAACTTTCGCTACACTGGTTTGATTCATTTCTCTTGGTTTCTCTCCTCTCATGTTTTTTCTTCTATTTTCAAGCTTTTCCCCCCATTTTTCTCCCTCCTTTTTTAAGTTTCAAATGGGGTATTTATAGAGCTATATGATTGAGTGGGAAGTTGTTAAAGTTGTTAGAGTAAGTGGGAAGTTGTTAGAGTAAGTGGGAAGTTGTCTGGTGCTCAAGCTAGGCTTAGGGTTAAGGTTAGTGGGAAGTTGTTAGATTAAGTGGTTAAGGTTGTTAGAGTTGTTAGATTAAGTGGGAAGTTGTTAGAGTTTGTTTAGATTAAGTGGGAACTTGTTAGAGATGTTAGATTAAGTGGTTAAGGTTGTTATAGGTTGTTAGGATAGAGTGGGAAATGGTTAGGGTCTGTTTAAGTTTAGGACTTTGGATTAGGGTTTAAGCTAAGTATAAGGTTTTGGATTAGGGTTTAAGCTAGATTTAGGGTTTTGGATTCAGGTTTAGACTAGGCTTAAGGTCTTGGATTAGGGTTTAGGCTAGGCTTAGGGTTTTTGATTAGGGTTTTGAATTAGGATTCATTAAGATTTTGGATTAGGGTTTATTAGAATTAGGGTTTGTTAAAATTTACATGGGTTTGATTTAGTTTGAGACTGTGACCATGTCGGTGGAACCCTTACGCGGCTCTCCTACAACTCAGTGTGCAGAAACACACGAGGAGATCCGATACGGTCACGGCGAAGATGGTGAATCCAGAGGAAGAGACTAGACCCGGAAACACCAAGGGAAGACAAAAAGGATAAGGAAAGGAGTCGCCACCTAGTCTTTTAATGGATAGACAAGGAAAACTAGAAAAACACCAAAACAGCAGAAAGCAAACAAGATGCAAAAATGCATGTTTGTGCTCCATGCCTAATAGATAATGCAAGATGAATGCGGGCTAGAGAAAGGATAAGGATCCTGGTTACACATAAGGAAGGGGTTAGGCACCCCCATGCGCCCAAAAAAACTCGGTCTTTCTAGGTTTTCCTACTGTCAATGGTTTACTAAATGTATGCTTACTTATTCTATATGCTCATGCATGAAGATAATTGAAAACATGCCAAATCAAAGTAAGAAGTGAAATAAAAGGAAAAAAGTTAATCCAAGGGACAAATGTAGGCATTGAGAATGCCGCTTTACTGTACGTCATTGGGCGATGAGGAAAATCGTGAAATTCTCAGAAAGCATCTCGCAAAACAGCAGAAATTAGGATAAATCCGAGCAAATTAAAAAATGGGAAAATAATCCTCATTTCGAGACAATGTTGGCTTTGTGAAGTGTTTTACTGTATGCCCTTGGGTGATGGAAAACCAAAACAAGTCAAAGACACGGAAAACCGAGAGAAATCTGGGAAACGAGGAGAAAACCAAGCTAGAAACAAGATAGGAAAGCATGCGCAAAGTCAAGTAGAAAAGACAAGAAAACTTGTGTGGGAAGATGTGAAAAGATATGCAAAATGCAATTGTGAGTGCAAATATGAAAACTCCAGGGGGTTTTGTGCAAAAAGCCCAAATTCTGAGGAAAACTGAAGTTCAGAAGCCCAAGTCATCAAAAATACATAGGAAAACACATTCTATGCAATTATGAAGAAATCTAGGGTCAAATGTGCAAATATGTGCAATCCTAGTCAAAATGAAATTTCCTAGGGGTTAAAATGCAATTCTACCACTAAAACATGCATTTAAATCAATTCTGCATAAAATCAGGGTAAAAATGCAAGAAAAATGTCTCAGAAATGATCCAGGAAGTTTCAAGGGCAAAATGGTCATTTTACCCCTGAAAATAGGCAATCAGAGTAATATCAATGAAGTACAGGGGCTAAAGTGCAAATTGCCCAATAGAATAAAGCATCCAGAATAATTTCAGTAAAGACAAAGGGCTAAAGTGCAATTTACCCAGAGAAAACATGCTTCAGAAAAGTTTTAAAAACAAATTCAGGGGTTTAAATGCAAATAAACCAAAGAAATGAACATTCTGGAAAGTTTCTACAAAGTCAAGGGGTTTAAATGCAAATTAACCAGCAAAAACATGCATTCTGGAACATTTCAAAAGAATGTAGGGGCTTCTATGCAATTAAACCATCAAAAATGAGCATTCAAAAACATTTTGAGAAGTGTAAGGGTTGATATGCAATTCGTAGTAAAAATAAACTGTCAGAAAGATTCCAAGGAAATCCAGGGTCTTCTATGCAATTTGCCTGAAACAAAATACATTTAAAAAAAAACTCTAGAGGGCTTTTATTGAAGTTTTAAACTTAGAAAACATTATTTTAAATGTTCAGGGTAAAACATGTAATATTTTCAGTTAAAACTTTATTCGAAATATTTAAGAAAAATGATGAAAGGACCTAAATGTAATAAAAGGACCTAAAAGTAATTCCAGAAGGACTAAAATGTA
>JAMKQA010104164.1:0-18735 GCA_024699735.1 Posidonia australis | reverse complement strand
ATATATATTTATATATATATATATATATATATATATATATATATATAATCAAAACATAAAATATCTTAATGTAAGATCAAGGCCTGGATCGACAAATTGAAATGAAACGGTTGACCGAACCTAGGCTCAGGACATCAGATCGGTAGACCAAAAAACCACTTGGTCGACCAAAAACTCCTGATTCGACAAATCAAGAATGTTTAGTTGACCAAAACAGGAATTTTGTCAACACCCAAGACCCAGAACGGCAAACCGAATCAGGGATCAAGGGAACAATCTACAACAAAATTGGCATATCAAAATAATTCTGCATGCCGAATTAAGCGACTATAAGGTACCCCAAAATGGGACCAAAGCCCAATCTTGCAAACCACCAATCCAAACCATGGAAACAATATATCAAAAAGAATATCTCAACGAGATCTTCCAAACCAGACAAGCAACACCAAGATCCATCATGCAGATCTCGAGAAAACAACAGGAAACACAAAGAAGGCACTATTCACCCCAAATCATAAATACGGCCATAAATGACTCACAAATGCACAATAAATTCTAATAAAATTTCTACAATTGCTACCACATTAACATGCACCTATGATATAGATTTGGAACCAGAATAAAATCTATGGGGTGCATACCTCTACCGAAGACGCGGCGACGCAAGACGGATAGTGACGCTCCTCCTTCAACCATGAGTTGCTCCTCTCCTCCACGTGACAACAGCGACACGTTGGCAGCTGCATCCTCCCTGCTTCGGCCATCTCCCTCTCTCGCTCTCTCATCTCATCCCTCTCTCTCTCTTTGTCTCTCCTCCCCCAACAAAGGAGAAGAAGAAGAAGAAGAAGAAGAGGAGGAGGAGGAAGATGAGGAAGGAGTGAGGGTGGGGCTTAAGGAAGAGAAAAGAAAGAAGGAAAGGAAAAAGAAAGAATCGAAGGAAAAAAAGGAAGCCACAAATACAAAACCAGACTACGCGACCTTTCACGTCCACGTGACTCGTGCAAACCGAGATCTACCACCGGAGCACAAGACAAATCCTCAAAACTCCCTCGAGGGCTGGTACAACACCGGAACCACACCACACCAAAATGGCCAAAAACACACAATCCAGGTGTCAGACACTACTGAGAACGTGTCCCACATTAAGCACTGGGACCCTCAATGCCCAACACACCTGAATTTCACCTTAATTATCTAGCCAAAACACCACTTCTAAAACTGGATCATTACAAGTTCAGTCAACTATCGACTCAACACGCCATCAGTCGTCGATTGTGACATAGGCCATCGCTAGTCGTTGTTAGTCCACGATGAACAGAGAACAGGATAAATGGTTGGCAGGCTGGCATAGCAAAAACGAAAAGAGAAAGAAAAGGAGAAAACGATAGGCATAGCGAAAGATGAGGAAGAGCCTACCATGCCAATGACTCTGCCATCTCCTCCATGCTAATAGTTTCCCTTCACTATTGCCAACCACAACCGTGTGGTGCTGCCACCTACTTCTACCGATGCCTATAGTGAGAGTCCTCTTCCTTGATCGTTGCTGATGTGAGAGGAAATGAAGCACAAAGCTTGCAATTGGGTGAAAAGAGAAGAAGAAGAAGAAGAGGCATAGGGTTTTTGTCACGACATTTAAAAAGAAAAGAAAAAGAAAAGAAAAAAAATAAGAGAATTTTTTCTTCTATGCCCCTTCAATGAATGAAGATGATGAAGAAGAATCAATTAGTATCCAAGTAGAATGAAACTAGAGTTGGAAAACAGGCTGAGTTGGACTGGCTCAATCGAAAATTTAGCCAACCCGCTTGGGCATGGACTTGGCCGAGCCAAGCCGAGCCGATTTACTGGCCAGGTCGGGCCGGGTCGGGCTAAAGGTTTTATTCCTATAAATGACAAGGCCCATGGCCCTCTTGGTGGGCCAGGCCACAGGCCTAGTGGGTTGGGTTGGGCCGATCTGTCCATTGGGCCATTTAATTTTAAAAAAATAATTAAAATTTTTATTAATAAAAAAAATATTTTTTATACATAAAAAAATAAAAATTACATAATGATTAAAAAAATACATAATTATTTTTTATACATAAATTTTACATTTTTACACTTACTCAATAGTAGAGTCTATTTTGGTCCCCCCGTTGATGTTGATGTCGCATCGTCGTCTTTTGATTCCTCATTCAAGGTGAATCTATGAAGACGATCAAACGCATCATACCAGTCTTTTAAGCATACAAAGGCTTCTACAAACTTCTCAAATAATCTACATCTTCTATCATTTAATACTCTTTTTTTGTAGAAAATGCAGATTCCGATGCTACAATTGACACCAGAATCGTCAGTAAATCTCTTGCCATTTTAGAAATTATAGGAAATGTAATTGTTGTACTAGACTACTACTTTAATATGTTTAAGTTTTCCATTTCTAAATCACTAAAAGCAAACTCGCATTCTAAATAATTTTCTAATTCATTATTTTTAGTTGATTTTACATATTTTCCTTTCTTTTTATTTAATCTACTCCAAAAAGAACTACTACTACTTGTATGTGTTCTTACAAAACTAGATGTATGACCACTACTACTACTTTCACCATAATTTCTAACATATTCTTCAAATAATGTATATAAAGTTGTCTTTATTTTATTATGATCTGAATCTATATAGTCATTTTTATTCATGTTACTAAAAATATCATCTATTAGTATCATACAATTAACTAATCTATGCCTAGGATCCATAATTAAAGCTAAACATGCCCACATTGGAGGCTCATCCTAATAATTATTATATTTAGTTTCCATTAATTTAATAATATCTAAAAAAGCTGGAATATTTCTATATTGTTGAAAACATTTGTAATATTAAATAAATTAATTAAAACTAGAGAACTTGTTTGATAATATTAACTTAATAATTGTTTTGTTGCATTATAAAATGGTTTTAAAAAATTATGAATTATAGTAGAATTTTGTCAATCTTCATCATTTAATAAATCATTAGTTTTTGCATTATAAAATCTTGTAATTATATTACAATAACGTAGACTTGAACTTAACATATCATAAGTTGAGTTTCATCTATGTGGAACATCTAACTTAAATTTTCTAAGTTTAAAACCATTTTGTGCACATACATGTCTAAATTCTTGATATCTTTTAATTAATGTTTGAATAAATAAAATAGTTGTTCTTATATTTTCTATATAAGGCCTAATGCATTTTATACCATCTTTTACAATTAAATTTATTATGTGACAACAACAGCTACAATGAAATAATTCATCATTTAATATTGATTTTATATTTCTTTTTAATAATTCTATTGGAACATTCTTATTAGAAGCATTGTTTAATGATATTGTATTTATTTAAAAAAATATGTTATATTCTTTACCAATATCTTCTATCATATTTGATATAGCTTTACTAGTATGTGGATGATCAAATACTTTAAAAGTAATTAATCTTTTTTGTAAATTCCATTTTATATCTATCCAATGTAGTTAAACATAAATATGGAAAATTATTTAGACTAGTCCAAACATCACATGTTAATGATATTTTACATAATAAACTAAAAAAATATTCCAATTAAATCTTTTTTATCTTTTTTAAATGTTTTATAAATTATATTTTTTGTTGTAATTTTAGAAAAACTTTTAAATTGTGGATTCAAATAATTTTGTACACATGATGCAAATTTTTTATTTTCATAAAAAAAAATGTTGTTCGTCTTGTACTGTACATTTTGTTATTCCTTTTTTAATTTCTTTTGTATTATATTTCCAGTTTATTATACTACTACAAGAACCTATGTGTAATTTAGATTGTCTTAAATCAATGTTTTCATGTTTATTATGTTTAGCTATATATTTTTATAAATGTTTAGCTATGTGACCTACCCCTCCTTCCCTAGGACATATGTATGTTGTACTACAATAGTTACAATAACACCTATTTTCATCTACAGGATCTAAAGTTACATGCTCTCAAACCCAAGAACTTTGTTTCCTAGAATTCTTAGAGGCTGTGGATTGTGTTGGAATGTTTTGGAGTTGGTTTGACTCTAAGGTAAGGATATAATCATGGCTACTAATGTTTTCCATTTTAATATAAAAATTGATTATAAAATAAAAAAACCTTATCCCACAAAACCCAAAACTAAAAAATGGAAGGATTAGAAGTAAAGAATTTGAAGGGATTAGAAGTAGAGAAAATTTACTGTTGGAGGTTGGTGGAGAGTAGTAGACACAGTGGAGTCTAGCCAAACAGCAAAACATGAAATCTTCTTCACTTGAGTCTTGAGTAGAGGCCAGAGAGGTGAAATTGAGAGAGAATTGTTGAGGATAATAGTAGAGAAGAGCAGATTGAGTTGTTGTGAGTTGTGAGAAAAAAATAGAAGAGATATGGAGGTATTTATAGGAAAAAAGAGAAGAATTTTGATGTTAAAAAAAGATGCAACGTTCCTTTGGAACGTTGCAAGATGCAACGTTCTAAAATCAGAACGTTGCCAATGCAACGTTCTGATTACTTTTTTTTTTTATGGGCTAGCCCAACTCGAACTCAGCCTGGCCTGGCTCGGCTTAGCCTGCATGAACTAGCTGGCCGGCCTAGTCGGCCAAGTCGGTTGGGCCATGGCCTTGGGCCTGGCCTGGCCCAAGGCCCATGATGGGCCTAGCTTGGCCTAGCCTATCCTGAATTTTTTTTGGACTAGGTCGGGTCAGATGGCCTAGGGTCGACCTGGCCCAATTTCTATGTCTAAATGAAACTAGAATGGGTTAGTTATAACCGCAATCTAACAGGGCCCATCAGAAGTCTTGAGAATCTTGCATTCTGGGATGATATTCCACACCTGGGACAGAAACTACACTTAAAGGCAAAGTGCAAAATGTTTGGCAAAATTACAATCTCGCCTCCATTGACAAATTGTGCCAGAATCCCTCTAGCTCCAAGAATTTGTTGTCAAGCCCTCCAGGAATCACCATATTGTTTGAAAACCCTTCAGAATGGTAGAATTATAAGTTAATCCAACACTTTTGCAAAATTTGTGCATAAGCCCCCTAATTGTTGCAAAAGGCAGAATTCATCTAATATGGGCAAAAGCTCCAATACTGCTCCTTAGAAGCAAGAATACACCGTCAACATTCAGCAACGACATGAATGCCCCAGAATTATCTTCAGGAAGATTGCATTTATGCCCCTACTTTCCCAAATAAATGCACAATGCCCCATCAACACCTCGCAGCATTGTTCCATTATCCAAACAATCCTATCTAAGCACGCCTTTGACCGAGCAGTGGAGCTTGGTGCCTTGAAGCATGGGATCTATAGATCACATGGCTGCAAGAAGTACTCAGTTGGTAGGAGCCTTTTCGAGGGTAGCGGCCAAGCATCCTTGCCGTTGGGTAATTGCCCTATGCCCCTTCTCTAGGATCCATGATTTTGCTCTAGTCTGACGATGTCCTTGTTTCTTTTCTGGATTTCCGTTTAGGATGGACGAAATCTAGTTTGCTCTTTTGTGGCTTCGATCTAGTTGGACAAAATCCTTGTTTATCTTTTTGATTTATACTCCAAAAGGGCAGAATCTAGTCTACTCTTTAGCAACTTCACTATGATTGGACGAAATCCTAGTTTCCCTCCTCGATTTTTGCTCTGGATGAATGGAATCTAGTTTGCTCTTTTGCAACTTTGCTTCGATCAGACGAAGTCCTAGTTTTTCTTCTAGATTTCTACTCCAGACAGATGGAATCCAGTTTGCTCTTTTGCTACTTTGCTCTAGTCTAGCGAAGTCCTAGTTTCTCTTTTGGATTTCCGCTCCAGATGGATGGAATTCAGTTTGCCCTTTTGCAACTTTACTCTAGTCATTTTCGCCACTTAAATCCATCGACAATACACGTCAAATGATTCTACTATAATTACCAACTTAGAAATACCGCTTGGCCCAACAAAAGTCAATCAAGCAGACCTTGACCCATTGACCAACATTTTAGGGACCAACCAGCAACCAAAGGTTATGATTGGTAATGTTTATGTGATTTTGGAAGTTTTGGGAGGTTAGTGGATGTTTTTGGGGTATTCTGAGATGTTTTGGGGAAAGTGAATGAGCCCACTATCTCCACAGCCAATGATCTCTCTCCTAAGTCCATTCGAACCTATCTGTAAAACCTGGGGTGTCTACAAATGCCTTTCCCTGAGTGAGGTCGAGGGTAACCAAGATCGATGTTCAGGGTTGACAAGACACCTCGTCTACGTTCACATGAGAACAAGAAAGTGTTACGACGATCACTACTTTTAGAGGATACACTGAGAGTAGTGTTCTGCTAGAGAACAAAATAGTTTAGTAGAATATTTAAATAAGAAAGACACTAAGTTATCGAAGTTGTGAACTAGATAGTTTGAGTTATCAGCCTAAGAAAGCAAAGGGTACGATAGGACATTGGACCTATCGACTGAAAATAAACACTTTGATGGGTGTCAATCGAGTAGTTCAGGATACCGGCCTGAAAGAGGATTGGGGCATGGCAAACCAATCTTGATTGCCAGGGGAAAGTGACAGTTAACCGATGTCGTCGAGGTAGTTTGGGATACCAACCCATAAGGATCATTCCTACTTATCTAGAGCATGATCCAAAAGGGCATTATTGATTCTAATTATTTAGAAAAGAAATCAAAATGGACATGGCAAGATATCAGACTTACCGACCGTGATATGGTTTGTTTTGGACTTACCGACCGAGATATGGCAAGTTTTGGACTCACCAACTGAGAAATGACAAGTTTTGGACTTACAGACCGAGAAATGGCAAGTTTCAAACTGATCAATCAAGAAATGGCAAGTTTCACATTCACCAACCAAGAAATGGCAAGTTTCAGACTTACCAATCGAGAAATGGCAAGTTTCGGACTTAACAATCCAGAAATGGCAAGTTTCGGACTTATGAATCGAGAAATGGCAAGTTTCGGACTTACAAATTGAGAAATGGCAAGTTTCAGACTCACCAACCAAGAAATGTCAAGTTTTGAACTTACCAACCAAGATATTGTAAGTTTTGGACTTACGGACCGAGAAATGGCAAGTTGAGTTAATAGACCCATTGATCAAATAACTCAAGCTACCAAATTGAAGGGAAAAAGGGACATGGCAAGATATTGGATTTGCCGACCAGGCATATGACGAGCATCTACTAGAAAGATGCCGCTGTCATTCGGATAGTTTGGGTTATCAGCCTGGAGACCGGCTTCGTTCGCTCTGAATGAAGCCAAAAAGAAATGACTCCAAGTTTTGCCCTTCCAGAGTGAGAACCAAACGGACAAGGACTTCGTTCGTCTAGAGCGAAGTCCAGAAAAAATGTCTTTGAGTTCCGCCCTTTCGAAACGAGAATTAAGAAGACAAGAACTTCGTCCATCCGAAGCGAAGTCGAAAAGAAATGTCTTTGAGTCCCGCCCTTTTGGAACGAGAACCAGGAAGACAAGGACTTCATCCGTCTAGATCGAAGTTGTGACTATGCTGGTGGAATCCTACACGGCTCTCCAAAGTGCGTGGAAGCACACAAGGAGTCCCGATATGGTCAGGACAAAGATGGTGAATCCGGAGAAGGAGACTAGACTCGGAAACATCAAAGAAAGATAAGAAAAGGAGTCACCATCTAGTCTTTTAATGGAAAGACAAAGAAAATCTAAAGAAATCAAGACGAAGAAAACACATGCATGCTCCGTGCCTAATGGATGCAACATTTGGCCATTGCGAGCCAGAGAAAGGGTAAGGATTCTTGTTACGCATGGGGAAGGTGTTAGGCACCCCCATGTGCTCAAAGAAATCGGTCTTTCTAAGTTTCCTGCTTGCTAATGATCAAGTGTGTGTATGCTTGTCTACTTTGAATGCACATGCCTAAGATAGTTGCGAAAATATGCCAAATCAAAGAAACGAATAAAAAGAAAAGAAATAACAAGGAAAATAATCTGAGGGACAATGTAGGCATTGTAAATGCCACTTTACTGTATGCCCTTGGGAGATGAGGAAAATCGTGAAAATCGGAAGTATTTGGAAAGCATCTCGCAAAACAGTGGAAACTTAAGAAATCAGGGAAAATCAAATGGGAGAAAATAATCCTCATTCAGGTCAATGTCGGCATTATTAAGCCTGTTAATGTACACCCTCGGGCGATGAAAATCCAAATCAAATCAAAATTGTGAAAGTCGGAAGAAATCCGGGAAACAATGTGAAAACCAAGTTTGAAATGAGTTGGAAATGTGTGCATGATACAAGGAAGAAGGCATGAGGATGCATGCAAGAAAAATGGTAGCAAAATGTACAAAAAGAAAGTATGTGTGAAATATGTAAATTTCCAAGGGCCTTTGTGCAAAAATCACATGTTCTGAATAAAGGATGAGATTCTAGGGCTCAATCAGCAAAAAGCTTAGGAAAACAAATTTTATGTAATTTTGAAGAAGTTGGGGGTTAACTGTGCAAAACTGTGCATTTTTTATCAAAATCAGGATTCCTAGGGTCCAATCTGCAATTTTTTCAGTAAAACATGTGTTTATTGCAATTATGAAGAAATTTAGGGTTACATGTGTAAGATAATGAATTTATGTTTGAAAACATGAAATTTCAGGGATTGTTCTGCAAATTTACCCTAAAAAACATGCATTCAGTGTGAAATCAGTGAAGTTTAGGATTTAAAATGCAATTCTAAGCACATTTGAGTAAACATTTAAATCTCTAGGGTTTAATTTGCAATTGTGCCAAAAAATCATGCATTTAGAACAATTTCAATAAAATCTAGGGATTTTTGTGCAAATCATGGACTTAAAATGAATGAAAAGTAAATCAGAGGATTTTATGTCAAATATTAAAGCTTGGAAAACATTAACAAAAAAAGACAAGGGTCACACTACAATTTCACAAAACAAAACATTATTAAAAAGGTTAAAAACTAATGCAAGGACCTAAAAGCAAAATGAATGGACCTAGTTGCAAACAAAATAAAAGAAACAGAGTTTTTTAAAAGAAGTTATTATTTTTTTTAAAAAAAAAAGAACGACGACCGTTGACGACGAAACCTTGCCGTCGATGGCCATCTCGGATGCCTTTCCAAGCCTCCTCGATGCTTGATCTGGCATTCAAACCCACCGGGAGCAAGAAGGAAGAAAGAGGAAAAGATCTAACGACTTGGATCAGGAAGCCAATGGTTGGAGGTCTCCTCCCATCTCCATCGTTGGCATCGCGACTCCGATGACGGCAACAGGGAACAAAGGGTCGCTGGAGGTGGCGATTCTGGACTGCTGGAGGCTTGGGGGTGTAGAGAGGAAAAGATTCTACCACTCAGAGGCAAGAAAAGGCGTCACTCCTCACTCTCTTGATCCTGCTCCCTGTCGACTCGATCCTCTCCGGCGAGCTCAACTATGGAGGTCGTTCGGGGCTTGAGACGTGGTGATGAAGCTTCTGGAGTGTAGGGGAAGAACAGAGCAAGGTTCCTTGATGCTCAGAGAGATGCGACGAGGCGAGAGGTGCCCGATCGAGACTCACTATTCACCTTCTTCTCTGGCAACTGTAAAGGTGCGTCTAGCGAGCCTCTCCTAGAGGCTTTCAGAGGAGATGTTGCGGCGTCCAGAGGGGTGGAGCAACAATCGAATGGAGCACACTAGGGCACGAATCCAGTGATTCGTGCCCCCACCTCCTCTACCAGAGAATCGCGTCCGGTGACCTAAAGAACCACTGATTCCAGCCAAGACAGCTACCTGGCCCTACTGGAATCGACTAGGGATGTAGAGGACCTGGGGAACTAAATTGGAGAGAAATTGAGCTCTGATTAGAGGCTACCGGAGCTAGCAGTGATGGAGGTCGCCGAAGCTCATTGGAGTTGAACTAAACCTTGATTTCTTTTCCTCTCTAATCTGAGACTCCCTTGGCTGCTCTGGTTAGAAGAAATTTCCTTGGTTGCTTTCCTTTCAAAATTTTCAAGTTTTTTTTCTCCTTTCCCCGCCTTTTTTTTGTCTTGCAAATGGAGGAGTATTTATAGGCTTGCAATGGCTAGGTAGTTTGTTATGAATTGTTATAGTTAGTTAAAGGTTGTTATGGTGGAGTGGGGTTAAGGTTTTTATGGTGGAGTGGAAAGTAGTTAGGGTTGTTATAGTGGAGTGAGAAGTAGTTAGGATTGTTATGTTGGAGTGGAAAGTAGTTAGGTTTTGGATTAGGGTTTAGGGTTAGGTTTAGGATTTTAGGCTAGGGTTTGCTAAGCCTATGGTCTTAGACTAGGGTTTTGGATTTAGGATTAGGTCTAGGGTTTAGGTTTAGGGTCCAATTGCAAGCATATGGGGTGTCTACAGAAGTCGAGAAAAAGAGTGTCTTTGAGTTCCACCCTTTTATAACAAGAACTAGGAAGACAAAAACTTTGTCCATCTGAAGCGAATTCAAGAAAAAGAGTGTCTTTGAGTCCTACCCTTTCGAAATGAGAATCAGGAAGATAAAGACTTCATCTATCTGAAGCGAAGTTGAGAAAAAGAGTGTCTTTGAGTCCCGTCCTTTCGGAACGAGAATGAGGAAGACAAGGACTTCATCCGTGTAGAGCGAAATCAAGAAAAAGTGTCTTTGAGTTCCACCATTTCGAAACGAGAACCAGGAAGACAAAGACTTCGTCTGTCTGGAGCGAAGTTCGAAAGAAGTGTTTTTGAATTTCGCCCTTTCGGAATGAGAACTAGGAAGACAAAGACTTCATCCGTCTAGAGCGAAGTTGAGGAAAGAGTGTCTTTGAGTTTCGTCCTTTCAGAACAAGAACCAGGAAGACAAGGACTTCCTTCATCCGGAGTGAAGTCGAGAAAAAGAGTGTCTTTGAGTTCTGCCCATTCGGAAAGAGAACCAAGAAGATAAGGACTTCGTTCGTTTGAAGCGAAGTCGAGAAAAATAGTATTTTTGAGTCTGACTTTTTCAGAACAAAAACTATGAAGACAAGGACTTCATTTGTCTAGAGCGAAGTCGAAAAAAAGTATCTTTGGGAGATGAAATCCCGAAAGTTGAACAAAGGTTTAATTGCTAATGTAATTAAAAGGATACAAAGTGTTTGAAGAGTTATTTTATAATTTCTCACAAGTATAGGGGTTTTTCTATAAATTTTTCACTTCAAAGATTTCCACTTGCTTAATTAACTTGCTGCCCAGTGTAATGTTGAAGCATAACTTGGAGAAGAACTCAAAACTTCTTATCATGTTCTGAAACTTTTCTGGTAACGTGCGCAATTCTTGTAGAAGTGTGGGGGAAAACTACAATTTTTCTAGTTTGTGGACTTGAATATTCTACCAAGCTCTGCTTGGACACCCCTAGATCACTGTGACTTGCGATGTGTGATATTTATCTCTACTCTACAATTTTCTGAAAGGTCAGGGACTTGAATGTAGTTTTGACATAAACTTTGGACCAAGCTGCAATTTCACCAATCTGCTTGACTCTTTGGCAAATTCTCAATTTAGAAGGTCATGTCGACGAAACTATCATTTGAGAGTGCATTTCTATGTGCATTCTCCATGCAAAGGGGTTTGTTTGCAATTTTTCCTAGGTAAATTACATTTTAGCCCTTGAAGCTGATTCTAAGGGGATTTTCTCCGAAATCCTTGGAACTTCTTCATCTAGTGGGTCTACAATTTTCCTTAAATTTCAACATGTTTTGCCAATTTTTAACCTTTAAATTTTAAATTAAAATTTAACAATGAATATAACTTAGAATAGGATAAAACTTTAACACAGTAGATTATATTATAAATTAAATAATTATATAATTAAATTTTATTTTAAAACACAGAAAATTAAAACAAATGGAATATCTACAGTAAAAGTTTACTGCACACCTACACAAACCATTTCCTGTTCATACAATGACCACTGCAACTCTTCCTCCCCGTGTCGTCTGCGGCTAGGGCTTGGTGGTGGTTTCAACTGGGAGGCTTGCACAGAGGAGAGCGACGACCCCTGCGTGTGACGAAGGCGGCGGTGCTCATAGGAGGAAAGACGTGTCGGGGTGCTCGTGTAGAGAGCTGCGTACAACAGAGCATACATCTGAAAATGGTACTCCCTCTCCCCTTCTTTGCTTTTATTTTTCCTTTCTCTCCTTCCCCTTTTCTCTATGCTCGTCGCCCCTTTCCTTGCTCGGCGGGACGACCACGTTTGCCTGAAATGTCGTCGCCGGTGACTTACCCGTCGGGGGCTGGGCATACTAGTCTGTCGACACACATGTGTCGGAGCGCTGAAACGGCATTTGGAGGGGCTGAAACGGCATTTGGAGGGCTGTCGATGGCATGCCGAAGGCTCGTCGGAGCTGGAGGCCTTGCGGTGATTCTAGCCTTGGTCATTGGGTCCCTCCTAGTCTTCTGTGCTGCGGATGCCCGATAAAAGGCTGGACTTGGTTTGTGAAATACCAATCAGTCAGAGGTGATGGCCAGTGGTTGGTTGGACAGAAGGTGCTCCGATGACCATGTTGGCCAGAAAACCACAGTTAAACCTTGAAATTTGTCCCGTTTAATAATGCTATGTATGTGGTAAATAATCCCTCCACGAATTATTCCTTGAAATCCATGCTTGTTTGACTGCTATAATTTGAACATCCATGCCTCACCAGACATATCCTGCTTAAACATAATACCCTGGTCTTGGAACCTCTTGACTTCTGAATGACCTCTTTATGCTTGAACATTCAGCCTAAGCTGTGACCATAGCAAATTTTGGGATTTTAATCCTTCTTATACTTGTGCTCTGTCTTGTGTATTACATGCGACAAAAATGGCCTGATTTAATCTGACTTTAGGGGGAACTTTGCATTCGTTTTGTTCCTCGGTAGACTTCAGTCCAAGTGAGCACCATGCTCAGTTGTGCTTGGTTTCTTGGAAGAGTGTAATGAATTTCCTCTCATAAATCCAGAACGCAGTTGTGATGGACTTGAAGATTAACCTTGTGATTTGTACTCTTCTAAGTATATTCTGCCTGAAAACTCTGTCATAGGCCAGTTTCTTGATTCATGGACAACTTAACCATGACTGGATGCTTCCGAGTTTCAACTGCCACAAAAATAGCCTTTGATCCCTGCATTTGGTCACTTTGCTTTTGACTTTATTTAATCAAAACAAGATCTCATAGAGCCTTAACCAATCATGCCATATTTGTGTTAACTTTACTGTTTAACTCTATAATATATACATTTTGCTGGACAATCTGCTATACGTCACTGCCCATTTGCACTTGCTTAACTAGCTTGACTTTGTAGAAATAGACTTTTGCAATCCTTTCTGCCTCTTTTAAGTTGATTTGCCAATAAAAGCCTACTTTGGAACTTTTTTGTGCAAATTCACTTGAATATAATTTGTATGTAATTTCTGTCAAACCATTTATAACTTTGATTGTGCTTGCTTTCCCTTGCAATTATTCGTTGTGTTTCTGACATCTCTTATTTACTTTAACTGTCTCTGATTACTGCTGCATATTTGTTTCTGCTTTTACATTGTTGTTGCTTGACTAAACTGACTTCCACCTATAGTCCGATTTAGAAGGTAGTGGAGGTGATGACACATAGGCAGCCCAAAGCACTTCCAGCTCTCGAATCCTTACTTTGAGTTCGATTGGAGGATGATATACCCAGAAAGTTGGATAGAGTTCAACTACAGGTTCTTGATCTTTAGGAGTGTCTTAACTCCCGGACCAACACTCACAGCCTTGCTCTGTGCTCTTCGTCTCTAACCTCCGATTCAAGGTCTCCTGTAACTGCTTCACAGCCTCAAGTTGCTTCTAGTTCGAGGTCTCTTTTTTTTGCCTCGCAGTCTCGAGTTACTGGTTCAAGATCATTTACTTCTGTTTCACAATCCCGTGCCCCTAGTTCGCGACCTCATTTTATTGGTTCATGGTCTCGGGCTTTCGATTCGCAGAGTGTTGCAAAGCCTGAGGTCCCTAAGGAGGCAGACATTTGTTTTGAAGCATTATTATTTGGATGAACTAAACTGAAATTGTCTCTTGTTTTGTGTAGGAGTTTGGCAACCGTTGGGGTCAGCTTTTGGATCCCGAGTACATTAGTGAGAAGCCAGCTTTCCAAGTAACTATTTCTCTCCTTATTCCGATTGTACTTACTGCTTGATTGATTGATCTGACCTACTCTCTCTTGTTTTCTGTTCTGTCAGGTGGGGGATGCCAATTGGATCATGTGATGCCATTGGCATGTGGTGCCATTGGCATCCTATGTTAGAGCATTTTCAGAAACTTTCGGCCTTCCTTCGGGATTTTCTGCTTCACGAGTCTCCTTTTGGTCATTTCCTGTAGATACCAATGATCCAAAGCCACTACTAGTTCTTCCAGACCTTTGCGGAGAGATGGAGGCACAAGACACATACCTTCGACTTTCCTTTTGGCAAGTTGGGGATCTTGTCAGAACATTAGGCATTACTGATTAGGTTGTGCCTTGGAGCAGAGCCTATCACTAGGAAGACCACTTAGGGGTTCTTCTAGGTTTCGACGCTGCTTGGACGGAAACCATCCGTTGGCAAAAGGGCTTTCATCAACTTTACTTTGTAGTGGCTGCGACAATGGCATCTCTTCTGACTGGATCTTGCTCGTGGTACAGCTGAGGTGGACTATGTTCTTCATCATTTTCTGTTAGAGTTTATTTATTTATTATTCTACGATACTTCCGACCACTATGTCCACGTAGATTGGTTGATATACATTGTTGACCTTAGTTAGCTTTATTTTTATGACTAAGGTGGAGTCAACTACTTCCACCTCATTCGGGCCTTGGATTTGGTGGTTCAGAAGAACCGTCGCTCTTACATAGGCCTATATCCACTTCTTATAGTGTCTTTCCTCAATTTCAATGTAAATCTACTTTTGTAAACTATTTGGCTTGACTTGCTTTCCATTTTTTCCAGTACTTGCCAGTTGAGCATGTCTTTCGTGGGCATTACTGATACTACGTTTGACGGGAGATGCTGCCTTTGACTTGCTAGTGGTGCGAGTTGGATCATCAGGTTGCTTATGATGTCTTCTCTTACGAGACTTGTAGATATTTACTTGATTTGCTGAGTATTGAGGACGTAAGTTCATTCCACTCCCTATTTAGTTTATTGTTGCTATTTTTCCTATTAAATTTCAGAAATTGTTATGAATTCTTAATCTCTGTTGTTATACTAACATTTGCTCTTGTTTGCCTTTGTGAATGTAGGTGAATCTTCGTTCTTTTGTCAGGTACGAGGGGATGACTGGACACCACTTAACTCAACTTGAGAGCTGACTCGTCGGTAGATCAGGTTTTACTGTCACCAACATTTTGTGTACTAACTACCAAGATGTGTCCATTACCAAATTTCTAATGAGTTTTGCATCCCTGTTCCTCCTTCTAACATGGCCTCAAAGCTTATTTCTCGTGTTACTGCTAGTTATCTGAGTGTCGAGGCTGCTGTTGTCCCGAGTGGTCACATACGAGGACTATTTGGAGTGGTTTCACTGTGTTGGCAAACCACATCTCTTCGATGCTGATCTACGAAAGTGACAACGTAGCATGTGGTTTGGTGTCAAGTGGGTTCGGGTAAGTATCTTGGCTTGTTTAGTACTCTTCTTTAAGATTCACCACATTTTTTTAACTTGAAACTTTCCTAAAGTGGACCTGGAGGATAGTTTTGAGGCTTTTTACTAGAAAATGAAATGACAGGAGGTAAGTAACCCTTGCTTAGATTAAAGATTGGGCCTTGTAAATTGCACTAAACTCTATGTTACTGTCTCTCCTTTGCAAGAAGTTCGCTAGTAGACGATGTTTGAGGTACTTGTTTATTTTTAATAATAGTTTAATTCTATTTGTTTATAAAACTATATTAACAAGCTATTTGTTTTCCATTACAAGGCGGTGGGGTTGAGAGGAGCCTCAACCCGAACAATAGCGAGGAATACTCCGTAGACTTGGATCCTCAAGATATCTCAAGAGAGGAGGACACAACTACATTCGTTGCTGGACTGTCATGGCCTCGGGCTGCCTTAGCCCGAATCTCTCGAAGGATAGGACGTAAATTTCTGAGGATTGCTATTGCCACTACTGCCGGGAGGGGTGCCATCATAAGGTCAAATGAGGAGCACAACTCTCAGGAAAACTAGCTTAGCTTTCCTCTCTTTCAGAAACGTTTTGTTGTAATCAAACTTTATATTTTGTAGAAAAATAACTGTAAAAATGTGACAAAATTGTGTTTAATTGTTAGAAAAGTATTTCGATTTGTCAATTATGTGTGCTTGTGTGTTTTGAATGTTTTACAGCTTGTCTTGTAGGTTTTTGAAGACCATTGCGCCAACTGGGCGAGCTTTCCAAACAAATTGAACTGAATCAGTAGGACATTTCGTCGATAATTTTCATCGATAACTTTTGCTTGTTGCTATTGAAAATTTCTATTGATGACACTTGTCTGAGATTTCCACCTGAGAGATTTGCCTGAAAGTACCACCAGCAGTAATCGCTTTACCATTCAAACCTCAGGTAATTGGCAATGTGCAAACTTGTGACCTGCTCATGAATTTTGTTCTTCACCAGTCGTCTCAATCACTTGCTAATCCTTTCATTTTTTACTTCACCAATCAAGATAACAACAATATTCTTCATCTCTTTATATTTAAACCTTGGGCCTCCACCATTTCCATATATGCATTTGAGAAGGACTATTTTCTCAGAGAGGGATTGGTTTTGTGAGTGTTCTCCAGGTGGGAGAATTGTGAGACAACACAGCTCCTGCACAGGGTGGCACGTTGTGGTAGTCCAGACGTCGTTGGTCGTGCTTCAATAGACTGCTTGTGGTTAGAGTTGATTGCTTGGTGTTAGGTTTCTTGACTCACTGTGTGTGGTTTTGGTTATTGAGGATCTCGTTTGTGATTTTAGGTTGCTAGAGTTTTATTTGCTATTTTAACTAGTGTGGGCCACGTGTGCTTTGGTTTTTGCCATTGTGGACCTGATTGTGGGATTTTAGAGGAAATGATTGCAAAATAAATTTAAAGGAAAAATTAATATAGTTTTGTTTTTTGCTGTTTCGTGGAGTGCGTGTTAAGTGACTTCTATTACTCACGCTTGTTTTTTTGTGGTTTTTGAGTTGTAGATGTAGTCATGCAGTCGAGGTTTAACATAGTGCATATAGTCCGGAGTCTCGTAGCAGCACACACAGGTTGGTAGTTGATAGTTCTGTTTAGTTTTTAATTTCGTGTAATTTAATTTGTTTTAAATTATTATGAAAATTTGAGGCATGACATAAATGGTCCAATAAATACTTAATAAATTCTACAAAAATTCCTACAATCATCCACATACTATCATGCACCTAAGAAACAAATTAGAAACTAAAAGAAAGCTTACAGGGTGTGTACCTGTTATCAAAGACGCAATAACGACAAACGACAAATAGTGAAACGTCCTCCTCCATGTGAGGGCGACACGACGACGACAACACGGTGGTGGTCTCTTCTCTTCTCTAGCCATCCCAGCTCCCTCTCAGCCTTCTCAGCTCTCTCTCCCTCCCATCCGTTTCCCTCCCACCCTCTCGTCTCTCGTGCAGGGGAAGGAGAAGGAGAAGAAGAAGAAGGGGAGGAAGAAGTGGGGCCCAGGAGAGAAAAGAGAAAGAAAGAAAGGAAAGAAGGGAAGGAAGCCACAATACGAGACCAAATCACGTGAACTTCTACGTCCACGTAACTTGTGCAAACCAAGATCCGCCACTAGAGCATAGAGTTAACCCTTAGAACTTCCACGAGGGCCAATACAATACTACAACCACATAACACTAAAAAGGTCAGAAAGGGACTAATCCAGGTGTAGAACATTGTCAAAGCTGCGTTTTACACTGAATGCAAGGGATTCAACGTCTAATGACCCTAAATTCTATTAAAATATCTAATCAAATACTACTTCCAAATCTGAGTCATTATAGGGGACAAGCTCATTGTCATTATTTTGGATTACAGTAATTCTAGATTTCTTTGGAACTAACTTACCAATGAGCTATCAGAGATGGGATAGATGATTTCATTATAAAAACACTTCAGTATGTTTTTCCTTATCACTTCCTTTTATTACATGATTTAATCGCCTTTGTGGATCTCTAACTGAGTAGGCTTTCTCTATCAAGTGGATCCGATGTTACACAATTGTTGCCCTATCCCCTTGATATCAATCATGGTTCATTCTATGGCTTCCTTATTCTCACTTAGGACGATTAACAAAACATCTTCTTGATCATGAGCAAAATTGACTGCAATGATTACAGGAAGGATGTGATCTTACCCTAAATAAGTAAACTTGAGGTGTTCAGGCAAAAGATTTAAGCTCCAGTACAAATAGTTCATCGATAGATAGCTTAGGAGTAGGTCTAAGCTCAAATGTGATGGGTTCTGGAAGAAGGTTATACCAACTATTAGTTCTACATTGAGTTAACTCCATGACTTCCTCTACCAACAATAATTTTTCTTTGAAAATCTCCTCCAAACTTTGATCAAAATCAATGTCATCCTCTATCAGGTCTTCTTCCTCTAAGAACTCTTCAATCATGTTAACCTTGAATGTTTCATCTAGTTCATTAGTTGATTGTTTATGTTGTAAATGTGTCTTGAATTATGTTTTTGTTTCAGGGTTGTTTGGTCATTTGACCATTTGGGTGCCCTAGTATTTAAGTAGGCTAAGGCACAGATTATGTAACCTCTTTGGTCATTCGTGTAACCCTGTTTTAGACTCCATTGAATAGAGAGAACTCCTCC
>JAMKQA010104162.1:0-11950 GCA_024699735.1 Posidonia australis | reverse complement strand
AGGTTTTCAATGGATTTTCACTTTGATTAGGGTTTTTACTTATTTATTTGGATTTTAATTTCTTTTCACTTGATTAAGGTTTAAAAATTTGATTAATTACGGTTTTATTGGATTTTAAGTTGATTTAAGTGGGTTTTAAGTGGATTAGGGTTTTTGTTGGATTTTTAAATGGATTTGATCAAATTTTATTTAATTAGGGTTTTTATTAGGGTTTCATGGGATTTTGGGTGGATTTTAATCAGATTTTGTTGTTTATGGATTTTATTTGTTAAATTAGGGTTTTATTGGATTTTTAAGGGGATTTTGACTGGATTAAGTGGGCTTAGGTTGATTTGCTAGATTTTATGTTTAATTGGGTTAGGTGGGCTAGTGTGGGCCAGATTGGGACTTATGTGGGCTAGGGTTTTGGTGGTCGCACCTAGAGCATCAACCGGAGGAGCCTGCTGCCAAGTGACATCAAAATCGGGGTGTCTACAGATGGGTTGGGTGAAAGATGGCTGGGATATTGCTTCAAAGTAGATAGGTGCAGATGGGAATGATTGCATGGTAGGCTGCATGATTGCATGCTCTGACTTGGCTGTCAAGTGAATCATGTTGACAGTGGATCTCGAACCCACAAGAAAGGACTTATAAAACTGAGAGGGAAAAGGTGTAGAAACATGATGGATGAGGCCAGAAGGGTCTGGTCGGGGTGTGCCAGACCCAACCAGAAAGAGAGAACGAATCCCTAAGGTTCGGGGTGCTCCAGGATTCGTGTGTTAGAGGAGAGGCTGGCTGGCTATATTGGGGTGTGCTTGTGCGTGTGTTTGTGTCGGGGCTTGTGCTTGGGCGGGTGTAGGTCCTACATCCTAGGTGCTGATGATTATGACCTTGTGGTCAATGAGGTCCTTTATCGCATTCCTAAGGGTGAAGTAGTTATCTATCAAATGCTTCACGGCCCAATGGTAGTTGCAATATAGATTCACTTTATACCACATCGACAAAGGAGTAGGAGGTAGGCGACTTTCGAAAAATTAAGGAGCAATTGGCCCTTAGGAAGGATGGCGCTCAACGGTTCGACCAACGGAGTGAACTCCCAATCTAATCGTCAAGGCCTTCCCTATTGGGGGTTGTTACGGGATACACTGGTTCAATGGTGGTGGTGATATGGGGTGTCCTACATGCTAGTGCATAAACTACCTAATTCTGAGTCGATGGGCCCATCGCGTTAACAGGCACAACAGGGGAAGCTACATATGTGACGACGTTCTTCGGAGGATCCCTCCTCTTATGATAGTTAGTGCCGGAGCCGTTGTTGCTAATGTTATTGCTGGTGTTGGTGTTATGGCTGTGGGTGGTTGTTTGCTTCGCAAATACATGGAAACTACCACTATGTAGTGAGCTTTCTACGCAGGCGTTGGCTCTAATTAATGATGAAAAGGTGGTGATAGACTGGATACTGAGTAGAGCCCTTGTGGCTGGCTGTGCCCCACGAATAATCATCTCAATAGACTTGTTGTCAGAGGGTCTATCCTTGACTTGTAAAGTAAGGGCACACCATCAACCGACGTACTCTCCGAACAGCTTGAGTGGTTTCTTCTTTGTGGAGGTTGTAGATGTAGGAAGATGAAGTCACCTTGAGTTTGCTCCTGATTTGATGTAGAGGTTGAGGTCGTGGATTCCCAGCTCACTGAATCAACGGTTGGATGTTGTTCGACGACTTCGTTGTGTGACGTAACTCCCTTTTCCCCTTCAAAACAAACGAATCTAATTTGGACTGAGGTGATGTAAGCAAGGATCAAAAGCATATAGGGGAACATGACCAATGGACCTAGATTCTAACCAAGGGCTATCCCCACATGCATATGCAATGGATCTAATATGAGATATGATGATAAAATAGAAAAGGAACACGAGAACAACACTCCTTATACCATTCTAGATGTGACGTGGATAAGGAAGCAAAAGTACAAACGAGAATTGGGGTGCTGAAGAGAAGATTAGAGGGCGCCTCAATGGAATCCAGTAATGCTTCGCAAGGGGTAGGTAACTCTCTCTGAACAGACTCTCTTAGAAATCAAAAGGCCAGGATGTTAGGGATCTCATCAAAACGAATTTTTGAAGCAATCAATTTGAAAATGAGATATTTTGATCTCGTCGTCCATGGAATAGGCGACATATTTGAATATGTCGCCACTAGGACAGGTGACGACCCTAGATATCCTATTTTCTTTAGCAGGAAAATAACTGAAAATATCTTATTGGGTCTAGTCGCTGCCTAGATAGGCGTCGAGTCCTAAATATCTCATCATTTAAAAATAAAATCCAAAACCGTCTCAACAAATATGTAGGAACAATAAATGACTAGTCCTGACCTTTTCAAACTCTAGAATATGCTAGAATTTTCTACAAGGTTTTTTGAATTGAAAATTGAATTTTAAATCCAAATTCAAAGTTAAATCGAATTTAAGAGATAAAATCTCCAACAATTATGAGCATTAAATATATCCATAGAAAGTTTTAGACTCGTAATTAAATAAATTTCAGAAATTAAGCACCTATTGGAATTATCTTTAAAATTATTGATAATTCTAGCATTGAAAAGGTGATAATTAATACCATATCTAGTTTTGGACCATGATAAAAAATATATGATATTAATCTTAATGTCATCGAATATTCTAGAAGTTTCTGGAATTTTCTGGCATTAATAAAGATTTATATGATATCCCACAAATAAATAAATAAAGTCCTAGAAATTATAATAATCATGGGAAAAATCATGATAATGTTTATAAATACCCCATATATTATATTAAAGCCCAAGTTGACATATTGTTACAAGAGGAAGACCCAAGTTGTCAGGTGTTGGCTGGATTGGTGCCATGATCTAATCGCTTATATGGGTGGCGATAAGATTTGTCATCTCCAATTGTGGCGTCTATGTTAGTCGTCGATTTCGAAGGCACCGTCTGGTCTTTTGCATTTTACCTCTTGTATTTTATGTTAAATCCAAAAATGTCTCTTAAGAGCCCAGAAAATACTCAGAAATCTCATGAAATCATAAAAACATCTTCTTTAAGCTCATGGTACTCAAATCTGCCATCAATTTAAGTATGGTGAGAGCGTTAACTCTACTGTAGTTAGTGACTCACCATAACATTCAAGGGCCTCAAGCTTGCCACTAGCTTGAGTGGGTCAGCCTTGCCACTACTAACAACCTTGAACGAAGTAAAATCAAGAATGTTCTTAGGAAAAACATGAAATATCTGGAAGATAGTGTAGAAAATCCTCAGTCTTGTGATTTAGGGTGCCTCAAAGGTTCCTATCCTAGATAGACTATGGAAAATGCAAAATTGGGATATCTACAGATGCCCCTCCATGGAAGTGATCTTGGAACAAAATTGGCTCCAAGGTAATAACGATATGCCCATTGAGCATTTCGTGAAAAGGAGAGCTCGCTATCAAACGATCTGCCATAGTTGGACCATTAAAGAAAGAGTAAAGGAGGGAACAAACTTGGTTTTAGGAGTGGGTCATATAGCTGTGTGGTTCATTTAACATTGCCATCAAATTGAAGGCTTAGTCATGGAGGGGTCTAGCCAGTTTTAGAGCTATGTATCATAGCTAGATGTTGAGACCCTATCAACCATGTAGAGATATCACTTCAACGGGGCAGAAGCTAAGGATAGTCAGAATGGATAACCGTGGCCGACTAGGTGTGAAACGGAGATGATCGTGGGGCAAGTACCCTAGTGCCAATTGAAAATAAAAAGGGATTGTGGCTCCATGTCTGAGAGCTTAATCAGATTGAAATAGCAAAAGGATAGGTGGGACTTAATTGGCTCTGGGAGGATCATAGTCCTAAGGGCTTCTAACTCTCTTTAAGAATGATGCTCCATTAGTGTCTCCACTTCCAATGCATGATTCCTAAATGCATGGATGCATGATTCAAGTAGACAGTAATGCAAATGCAAGGTTAACATACAATACAATGAATGGTCCATGTGATAGATTAGGCCAGCAAGGTGCAGGTGGCTCCTAGCCATATGGACATATGCAAGATGCATGAATGCAATTTGTTATGGTCAAGTGTTTTCTATCCTCATGTGTGACCAGCACTCTCAGGAAAGGACCGTCATCCCATAACTCGACTTGGCAAGTGAAGTGGCTCTATGAAAGGAAAGAATCGATGGAGGGAGTGAGCCCTTCCTTTGCCAAACTAGGGTTTTGCCTCTTAGTCAAGGCTGTGTCTGCACACATGATTGGGGCTCCTAAGGTGAAATCTAGTTGCTTGATGTGATGCATGGTTGGGATCTTTGATGCACACGACGACACTTGATATAGCCTCATGGTAGAACTTTGCTGTGATGCACATGGTGGGACTTGATGTAGCCTCACGGTGGAATGATTGTGCCTATGCGACAAGGTGGTAGGGGTTGGTGTTTCTAGTCATCGAGCCTTATGGCACTCCATTATTGTCGGCTATCATATAGGCGGCGTAACACATCGCCCCTTGATTAGGTGCCATATCTAGTCACCTATGGCAGGGGCAACTAGCAGGGTCTTCTCCTATTCAGACTCAAATTTAGGTTGCTCTAACAAGGTCTTATAAATAGAGGCCCTAGGGACTTTCCAGATGTCATCTCTCCCTGTTTCGAGATTTTTTCCTCCCTCTTGCTTTAACCATGAAGCTTCCATCATTCTCCTCCTCCACTTTTGTTGTATAGAGGGTGATCGACATACCCAACCACCTAATGAAATCTTTTCGTGAGGATAAGGCGTGTTTGTTAATGCCATAATTGTTGTTTTCCTTGTTCCCCTTGCTATTCATATTCCTCTACTTCATGTGCCTTTTTGTAATTAATTGCTTGTACTTGTAGGTCGTAGTTAATCTTATAGAATGCCCAAATTTTCATAACTCCTTTCGTTATGGCCTCCCATGGGTGTCACGCTTGCTTAATTGTGTAAAGGATAACAAACACCTATTTGCATGTAGTGGTTTTGAAAATTTGTTGGCCCTTGTACGTACTCCTTTGCATTGGCCACTTCTACATGCATTGATGGCTTTCTAGAATAGTTCCTCCAATACTTTCAAATTTGCTCATGGTGAGACCCTAATTACTTGTGAAGAGGCTACTTCCCTCCTTAGCCTTGTTGTAGAATCCATGTTGGGGTCGGATGATCATTTCGCCATATCTGTTGAGAACGTGGATGCCCGGAAGATCGGTTGGTTCCTGGGAAAGGGCCAAGAGGCTAGTAAGACTTTGATGCATGGGGGAAGGCTCCATTTTCAAGGCTTGTGGGAGGTAATTTGCACTCATGACTTATCCCCAAAGGAGTTACAGCTATGCCTCTTTATCGACATCGGAGGGCTTGCACTGTTTGCAGATGATTACTTCACCTTGGACCTCAACCATGTTGACCTCCTCATGCTGATGGCGGCCCGTTTGGACTTGTATTTATCTCTTGCCGTCTTAGCATATACCATGGAGGGACTATCCAGCACATCGTGCTTAGGGAAGTTCTTCGGTTCTCCCTTTCTTCTACAACGGTGGTTTACATCGCATTGCCATTGTTATGCTGATTTTGACATGCTGAACTTCCATGATTATGCCCTTCACACGAGTGATGACTACAGTGATCACCAGGAGCTCATATTGGTGCAGGCCTGGTCCTTCGTGTTGTACCCGATCCATCATTGTCTGCGACTGCAGAACTAGGGTCGTTCTGTTCCTGTAGACTCGGTGTTGACTTCTCCAATCTACGCTCACAGAGATGATGGAGACTGTGATGAGAGGCTGGTCTTGGAGTACATTGCCCGTCAGGCCTACGTGGGATGTTGGATCTCCTTAAAGGGTGCTCAACTCTCTGTTGCTACTCAGGAGTTGCAATAGTCTAGGTATGTGGCTTGGTACTCATGGCTTCATCCATCTCCACAGCAATATATAGAGGAGAGGGAGGAGTTCAACCAGATTCTTGGCATTCAGAACAATTTGTATTAGCATTTGTTGTATTTTTTTCTTCTTTCAACCCAAGGGGATGCCCTTGTGGATATGAATTGTACTTTTCTATACATTTAAATAATTAGTAGCAAAAGGGCATGCCTTCCTTAGCTTTGATCCTTGACTAAGCTGTTGTGTGTGAGGCATGTTTGTGTAAACTTAGTCAATTAGATATGAGGTGGAGGGAGTTAATCTTGGCCTCAGTTAAGAGATGGAAAATCGAGCCTAGTAGACATCTATTGTGAGTCATCCGTAGATGCTCTAAAGATCATTGCGGGGCAATGTCTTCATGGTGAGAACGCACCCAAGCCATGGGGGCATGCTTCAGTAGGACATAATCTCTGAATCATGGTGGGTCGATTGTTGCATCATCGGCTAGACCAACTCTAGTTTCCCTACTTACTAGGATTTCACTTGTGGGTAGGGGTTGATTTTTGTTTTTCTGAATTTTTTGGCTTTTGGTTTTCTGAGTTTTTCTTGCATTTTTTGGATTTTCTGATTTTTTTTGTTTTTTTGTTTTTTTTGGATTTTTATGATTTTTTGGGTTTTTGGATTTTTCTAATTTTTTCGGGTTTTTTGGATTTTTCAAAGGAAGGATGGGTACCTTCTTCAAACCTTAGCCTAGGGCCTACATTGACTTCTTGGGTCGTGAATTACCATCCTGGGCTTGTCCCTTGTGTCACGTTTGCACCCTTCAGAGACTTCATCCCATACCTAGGCCTTCCTAGTTAGTCTCTCCTCTAGCTTACATGGTCTTTGAATATTTAGGGCGACTTCTTCCTTGCCTATGTGTGTAGAAAGATGGGGGAGATTTAAGGTTTGGCAAGCTCTCGGCATAGGCTTAGGTTCTGATGCTGCTTGCCAATGGTTAATCCTAATGTGCATTTCTTTTCCCAGGGTTTTCTTTCTTTTCTGCTCTAGACAACTTCTTTGCTGTCATCTTCCCCCTTTCTTTTTTCTTTTGTTGATTGGACAACTTCTTTGTTTTCGTCTTTTCAGCTCTTTTCCTTTCTCTTTGGTAGGTGTCTACCCATCACTACTCACTGAGATTTATGCAATGGTAGCACACCTACTGAGCGTCAGTGGTCTCGCACTCATTTTGAGTGTTCGGTCAAAAGATATTGATCATTGTGGGATTGAATCACTCCCTTATTTTGAACGTTCATTCCCTCTGTATGCACTTTCTAAGTTGGTTTGTGACATAACGCTCACCCGTCACCACTTCTTGGACTTACGCTAGGATGCCACATTATGCTTGGCGAGAGGCATTTATAATATGCCCTAGCTCCGAGCTCGCCTTGGTCTTGTCTCCCTATGCAGTGTATGTGAGGGCACAGGACAAAGTGTGGGTCACCCTAAGTATCTATTTCCTTGTAGGCTCTAGGGGCGACCTTCTTTTCCAGCTTAGGATTAGGTCCTAGGACTCTTTAGGTGCAGATTGACTAATCAAGGATAATACTTTTTCAAGTGCATTGCATTCCAGGGGTTAGGCAAATCTATTTCATTTTGAGACAATTGATAAGCATTCACTGGATATGCAACCACCATGATGTAAGGCCCTTCCTAGTTTGGCTTTAGCTTCTCCATAGGATGTGATTTATTGGCAAGTAGCACCTCCTTAAGTACTAGATCACCTATGTTGAATTTGCGTTTGAATACCTTCTTTTGATAAGTCCTAGTCAATCTTTGTTGGTAAATGCGTGCATGCTTGGTAGCTACGAGCCGCTTCTCATCAAGGAGTTCCAAGTGGAGCAATAATGCCTGCCTTTTTCATCTATAGACATTCCTACATCGACTTGGACTCTTAATGAGGGGATCAGGATCTCATATGGGACTAGCGCTTCCATTCTAAAGGTTAAGGCATAGGGTGTTTGGCTCGTTGTCGTTCTCATAGTGGTGTGGTAAGCCCATAGTGTATTAACTAGTTTATCTATCCAATCCGATCCCTTGGCGTCTTCTACTATTTTTTTAGTGATTTTATTAGAGTCTTATTAGTAGCTTCTGCTTGGTCATTTCCTTGTGGATAATAAGGAGAGGAGTGATGGAGAATGATACTGAACTTTTTGCACAGCCTGATGAACTCCTTTGAGATGAAGATTGGCCCATTGTCAGATACGAAGACTTTAGGAACCCCAAACCTTGAGATGATGTTACTTTGTACAAATCGACACAGGGTTGTGGCTTTGATGTTCGCAAATGCTTTTGCTTCCACCTATTTGGTGAAGTACTCCGTTATAGTGAGGATGAAGGTGCTTCCCTTGGATTGTTGTATTGGCCCAACCACATCAGAGGCCCACATAGAGAAGGGATACGAAGCTAATATCACATGGAGTGCTAAGGCAGGAGCATGGATTTTGTTGGTGTGTAGTTGATAGCTCCGGTAGTTCTTGACTTTGGTCGTGCGATCGGCCTCCATCGTAGGCTAGTGGTACCCTCTTCTAATGATTATTTTGGCCATGGCTTGAGGATGGATATGGCCGCTGCATGCTCCTTCATGTATTTCCTTGAGAATTTTGACCGCTTCTGATGCATCAACACATCAAAGTTTGATGCCTAGCAGAGTCTTATGAAATAATGTGTTTGCTCTGATGTAGTATCTAGTAGCCATCCATCTCAAAGCTTCTCTATCTTTGGGTGTGGTGTGCAGCGTGAAAGTACCATCTTGTAGGTAGTTTAGGATGTCGTAGTACCACAGGTTCCCATCATCAACTTCAGTTATTCCTTGGTAGCAGACCTCAACATGTAGCATGTTCTCTTGGTAGAACTATTCTTGAAGCTCTTGAACCCATTTTGTAGCTGACTCCACCTTCAATGAATTGATCCTTCACACTGTGACGATATGTTCATCACTTTCTGAGTTGAAGGGGAGCAACGATGCAATTGAAGCCATCGAGTTTGCTAAGATGTTGTTGCTTCTATGTATGTGCACGTATACCACTCTCTCAAACTTATTCAACACGGCTCTTGCTAGGTCACGATATTCCTGGAGCCTTGGCGAGAGGGTCTTGTACTTGTTGAGGACTTTCGGATGACAAGCTATGAATCTCATACTACTTTGAGCCTTCTTGCCCTTAGATCGAGCGCAGTCCATAATCTGAGAACCTCATACTCAGTGATGTTGTTGCTTGCCAAGAAGCCTAGTTGTATGGAGATTGGGATGACAACACTATCTAGAGTGAGAAGCGTCGCCCTTATTTCAATCCCTTGTGAATTAAGTGCCCTGTCAAAGTGGAGACTCCACTCCCTGATTAGAGGGGTGGCATTGTTGATAGCAAGTATCTCTTCATCCAGGAAGTCTGTTGCAATTGGCTGATATTCTGACAGAAAGAGTCCAGCAGGCTGATCAACAATCACTTGCCCTTTGACTGCCTTTTGTGTGATAAACTGCAGGTAAACTCTGTAAGGAGCATCTACTAGCGTGCGACTCTTCCAGACAATGCAGGCTTCTCGAACATATAATTGATGGGGTCCATCTTGACTATGTAACAGACCTTGTGCACTAGGAAGTAATGTCTGAGCTTCTTAGAAGCCCATACTAGTGCCAGGCAATGTTTCTCAATCTGGGAGTACTTCATCTCATAACCCAGAAACATTCGGCTCAAGTAGCAGACAACCTTTTCTCTCTTCCTCGTTTCGTCGTGTTGGGCTAGGAAGACACCTAGGGAGTTGTTGGTGATTGCCAAGTATAGCAATAGTGGGCGCTTGAGAACTAGCACAGCTAGTACCGAAGGGTTGAGGAGGTAGAGCATTAGATTATCAAATGCCTTTTGACAGGCCTCATCCTATTTGAACTCTGTGCTGGCTTTCAGTAGCTTAATAAATGGCTTGCACTTTTCTACGTGATGGGAGATAAACCTTCGAATGAATTGTAGTCTCCCTATGAGTCCTCTATGCTCCTTTATGTTCTTTGGAGGTGGAATCTCTACAATTGCTTTGGCCTTTATCGAGTCTACCTCTATACCCCTATTACTTACAATGAACCCAAGCAACTTTTCTGCAGTCACCTTGAAGACACACTTCTTTGGATTCATCCGGAGGTTCTATTGATTCACCCTCTGGAGTACTCTTTCTAAGGCCTCGAAGTGTCCTTCTCTTGTCTTTGACTTCTCCAGTAAATTGTCCACATAACACTCCATGCAGTCATGCATCATGTCATGAAAAATCGCCATCATGGCTCTCTAGTAGGTGGCTCTAGCATTCTTAAGACCAAATGGCATAACGACTTAGCATTAAGTCCTGCATGGAATTGTGAACGAGGTCATGTCCTGATCCTATTCTGCGAGCTTGATCTGGTTATATCCAAAGATGTAGTCAATGAATGAGAGCATTTCATGGCCCATGGTGTTGTTTACGAGGATGTTGATGTGTGGCAGGGGGAAGTCATCCTTCGGGCAAGACTCGTTGAGGTTTTTGTGGTCGATGCATACTCGAACTCTACCATTTTTCTTCATAACCTGGACTATGTTAGCTATCCATTCGGGATAAACCACCACTCAGATGAGCTTGGGTTGATGCAGCATGTCTATCTCTTCTTTAACCTTCAACGTTAGTTCTAGTCGCAATCTCTAGAGTTTTTGTTTCACTGTCCTCGCACCAAGCTTAAGGGGGAGCTAGTGTTCTACCAAGCATGACTCCAAGCCATTCATTTCTTCGTAAGAGAAGGCCAAAACTTTTACATACTTCTTGAGTAGACTTATCATTCGGTATCATTCATCCAAGTTGAGCTCAGAGCTGATCTAAACTAGTCTCGGGTCTTCCTCATCCAATATTTATTTTATTATTTGTTTTATCTTTATTATTAACCAACAATTACACTAATGATGTAACTAAGGCTAAGTACTCTCAACATGAAATAAGACCAATAAACAGCAGAAATAAACTAAAGTATCACTCTCCTAGATCCCTGATGTGTGGTGGCGTGACTCCTTCTATTTGCACTAGCAACCAACAACTACTATCCTGCACCTTCCAGAAACACACAAAACACAGCACACGTGAGTGACCACTCAACGGTCACCCAACACGCACCCCACCTACAACTCGACAACCTATGCCGAGGGCAACCAAGCACAGGCATCACACCTGGATGCCGACAAACCAAAAGGGTAATCCACCAACGCCTAGCACACAAGCACTGGCATCCCTCTCGGACGCCGCAACACCAAACCAGGTAGTCTACCATTGCCCAGCAGGCCACAAAATCACAAAACCATGCCTTTAATACCATTTCTTTTCTTTTCAAAATCACATGCATGCACTTTTAAAAACCTTTTATGCATGCCCGAGAAAGCTACTCTCGCCATCTCAAGCCCAAAACAACACCAAAAGCACAACTACGGAGACTCTGCTCTGCACAACATGGTCCCCACTAGATTCAAGCACACACCAAGCCACAGAGCCTCTGCTCCCACAACAACGGCGCCACTACTCCCAAACAATGGAGCCACCGCTCCCAAAGCACTACGCTTCAACAGGCTCAAAAACCACGACCTCCTCTAGGCCCAGCGCCTGATTTTCCAACGCACAAACACAAGCACAAACAGTGTGTAGAACTGCCTAGCACCAAGCAGACAACACTGGCCACTAGCAATCCATTGAGGAGCGACCACAGCGTTCTGCACTGCCACGGTGTGCCACACTGTGCAGGAGCCAACCATCGTCTCGTGATTCTCCCTCTCTAGAGAACCCTCAACAAAGCCAACCCCTCCTTAGGAAGGTAGTCCTATCTCTCAGGACGCTACCAGTTTCGGGGCACGTGTCCCACCCGCACTGGCCACCACAGGGTATTCCTCCTCACGACGCCCTCCACACGGTGCTCAGGAAGGAGTCTCTTGTTGAAAAAATCTATTAATATGTTTTGATGATAACAAATGAAATGTGATTAACTGTTAAATAATCACTTAACAAAATATGACAAGTAGTCATTAAAGCCAAATATTCAATTATACATATTTGTGAACTTACTT
>JAMKQA010104161.1:0-10190 GCA_024699735.1 Posidonia australis | reverse complement strand
AAAATCCATTCACCAAGCATCAAGATACAAAATCACAAAGACAGAAGGGTCAAAACGACCCAAAACGCAACCACTGGCATAAATGCCCATAAATGCTCCATAAGTCCTCAATAAATCACAATAAATTCTAGGAAAGGAAATTTACCTAGATTTCATGCTATCCTAGCATTTTCTACTGATTCCATGCTCTCTATTGCAAGGAATGGAGATGTGTACCTGAGAAATGCTTCCGACAATCCTCGACCGACTCTGGCGAACTCCGGCGCAACCACAGCCACGAGGCACCCCACGCGAGCTCCTCGCACCACCACGAGCAACCACAGCCCTCCGCTTCACTCCCTCGACCTCTTCCTCTCTCTTTGTCGGCGCACGCGCAAAGGGGATACAGGGGAAACAGAGGGGGTGGGGAGACGAGTGGAAAGAAGAAGGGGAAGGAGAAGGAAGGAGAAGAAGAAATGAGGAGGAAAGGAAAGGAAGTGGAGGAGGAGGAAGAGTAGCGCCGCCGAAGAGGAGGGGAAAGGAAGAAGAAGGAAGGGAAAGAAAGCAACGGGTGGCGAGGAGAGGTGCAGTATGGTGCAGCTTATAAAGCCTACGCTGGAGTAGCTGAAAACGTGCCCACCTGTGTGTCTCAACCATCGGCACACTGTACAGCAACCAACCGCCAGCCACCACCAACGAGGCCAACTACAAGCCTCAACCACCAACCCACACACAAGCATGCCCCACAAGCAAAGTGCCACAAAGCACAGTGCCAAACCACGCACAGGGACACGCAAATAGAAGCCAGCCCACAAGGCCCAAGCCCAAAAGCACAAAACCACACAATGGCCCTCGGAACAGTAACACCTGTCCAGGAATAAAATTCATAAAATGTAAATAATTACAAAAATGAATTTTACGGGTGTTAGATCAAGATTTTATGGTTACCAATGGCTTATTTGCAATTAATATAATGGACCAATCAACTAACACCTTTATAATCTTCTACAAGAGAACAGTAGTTCGAAATGGAACTATAAATGCTGTAGAATAAAATAGAAGATTCATAGGAGATAAAACAAACTCTCGCCAACATGAAGTATTTATAAAGGTTGATGGCATAACACGAGGTGTTAAGGAGAATTTTACACATTGGACAATGGAAGTTGTAATACCTAGGGTTGTAATTTGAGATGACATGTACTTTAATATTGAGATTTATATTAGAAATAGTGCCTTGGGACTTGTTTTCCCAATGATGGTGGGAATGTGTGCTTGTGTTAAGTGGTGTTTAAGAATGATTTGTGTGGTTGCAACCCTTGTCTTCTCTCTTTAGGCCCCCAGAATAAGGGTCAAGTGGAAATTGGTGGTGAGAATTGGTGGCAGAAATTGGTGGCAAGAATTGGTGGCAGAAATTGGTAGCGAGAATTGCAGTGAGAATTAACGGCGAGAATCGTCAGCGAACAGCTTGAACAATATTCTGTCAGAAAAATAGTGAATGCTGCCTGACACCTGTGCCTGGGTGTTCCGCCAATTTCGCCGCCCCGCCAGCACCTGACGCGCTGCCACCTCAACTGCACACCCTACCAGTGACGCATGGGTGTTTAAATTACCCTGTTCTCCTCTTGCATGGAAGACAGAGAGAGTGGGAGGGAGAAAACATGAGAGAGCGGGAGGAAGGAGTGAGTCATCGGATTTCCATAGCCGCTGGAGTCTGCTGTCGCTAGAGGTTGTGACCAGGAGGTGGAGCATGTCATCGGTGCCACATGGACGTTAAGGGATGCTCACCGGAGAGCACGCTGGAGTTGGAAATCGTCGATAATCTTCGTCTATGTACGCGTTTCCCTCCCTCTTTTAATTCCTAGAGATCTTGCCTAGGTGTATTTTGATGTGGTAAAGATCATGGATGCATGAGAAACAAGAATGGCATGCTTGTGGATGATTTATGGATTTTCCAGAGATTTCTTTGGATATTGAGAAAAATCATGTTAATAAATGGGAATAAATATGATTCTTGTGAAATCCATGTTGTGGACATGTTTTGTTTGCCTTGTAATGCATGTTTTTAAGCTCTAAATGAGCTTGGTGTGATTTTACTAAAGATTCATTGGATTTACAAAGGTTTCAATATATGGGTTCTATCTGAGTTTTCTACACTAACCATATAAGGGTCAGGTGGTTTTCACTGGCGAGAATCACTAGTGAATTCTCTTGGCGGAAATCAGTGGCAGATCTCACTGGCGAAAATAGCCAGCGGATCCAAGTGGTGGTTTTCACTGGTGAAAATGGCCAACGAATCTGACGTTTTTAGTAACTCAGACCCTATTTTTTAGTAATTGTGCTTTGACTAAAATGTGAATAAATCTTGTTATTACATGTGGACTGATAAATGATTAAATGCATGAGGCCATGGGAACCATGATGGTATAAACAAAATAAAGTGTAATGAAAATAATTTCCTAAAACAAGTAGGAAATGCCTAGAAATGGTTATGAACCAATAAATGGATGAGTAGTGTGATCATGGTTAGTGAGAACCATGAATGTGAAAATAGATGATTGAGAATGAGTTTTGCTAATGATTTTGAAAGTGATTTAAAAGAATTTTAAAGGAAGCCACATATGTTTTAAATGATTTATCGAGATTTATAAGAACCACATAAAAGCCGATTGGCTGTACCGACAAGGGATAGTGAGATCTCTGAGTAGTCGGGGACGGGCCTAGGTTGTGGTTGCTGAGTTAGTGCAGGGTAAGAGCCTCATGACTATGTGTAATTGTGGTACTATTGGGCCTGGGAAAGGATAAATCTGGGGATCCCTTAGTGCAATTGTTGGTCGGGTCTGGGGTTAGAATCCTCAGGCACTCGGGCACCCAGGGGCGTCACAGAGTAAGCGCACTCCATACTAGTACCAGTGAGGGTATGCTACTTTGAGGCTGCGATCAAGGCGATTGAACACTTACATTAGGTGGTTCACCGCGACACTGCAATGTGTCGGGGATAGAGCCTCAGCAATTGCTTGTGGCCAGGTCAGTCACCTGTGGCTAGGGTGATACGACAAGTTTTGCGATAGATTGAGATTTGTGGTTTTGCTTGTTCCAGCCTTGTTTTGTTGTGACTAGAGATATGGAATGAGTTGTGTTTTGGGCTGGAATCCAAATAAGAGAAATGGCTTCCCGAAATGCATAAAGTGATTTGAAAAATGAGCATGAAATTTTAAAAGGAATTGGCAAAAGAGTTTTGAAAAGTCATGATTTATAAATGATTTTCTCCAACTACGTATGTTGGTTTCTTCGAGAATCGTGTTTTCCTTGTAGCTTTGATAGTGATTTAGGTTTGCCGCTTTGGTGTGTGTGTTTTGGAACGCGTACTAGGTGACATTGACGTCACTCACGTAGGATTTCAAATTATTTTGTTTCAGGTGCGTGGTTGGAGGTGCAGCTTAGCTCTGGTGCAAGATTTTAGGGTCACTTAGTTGCACACAGATTTAGGTTATGTTTTGAAATTATTATTTAATTGTTTATTTCTGATCAATTAGATTTAAATAAGTCTTTTGGGTAGTTTCTGTACTATTGTGTAGCATCGGGGTGTTACAGAAGTATTGTAAAATAAATGACTAGTTTTTTGGAGAGTTGACAAGACGAGAAGTATGAAATGCAGCTCCATCATTGTAGAGGGATTAATTGGGACACACTTGATGGAATATTGATTCTTTTAAGACTAAAAGTCAACTTAGCTTTCTTCTGTAAGCTTCCAAAACTAATTTGGTTTCTTCTCCTACCAATGAAAGATGCCCTATCTCTTGATCCTTCAATCATAATGTGCAAGAACTATTTGTTGCAAACATGAGTAATTTGTTCATGTATATCTAGACAGAAAGGAAAACAATGTTATAAGGGAGAAGAAAAGAAAATGAAACTTTTATACTTTCCTTTCATTAATCTGATCCAATTTCTCTTCTTATAATTGTCCAATGCATTATAGAACCACTTGCATCCAAACCTTTATTGGTGGTATCCCTAATCTAAAATCTCTCTCTCCACAAAGTCTACTACTTATCAATGCAACTATAGATACCCTAATTTGGCAGCCACTGTTGACAAACTCCTCTGGAAAAGCAGGCTCCCATTGCGACGAGGCATTAAATATGTTGATGAGAAAGAGATAGAGATAGAGAAAAAGATAGTCCTTGCATATTGGGAAGTTGGATGGATGACTTAAGAATAAGCAACATTTTTAAATATACAAACCAGAAAGATTCCATGCATCTAGATTTTATAGTTAGCAATGGCTCATCTGTAATTAATATAATGGACCAATCAACTAGCACCGTTATAATCTTCTACTAGAGAACAGTAGTTTGAAATGGAACTGTAAATGCTATAGAATAAAATAGAAGATTCAGAGGCGATAAAACAAACTCCTGCCAGCATTAACTATTTATTAAGGTTGATGGCATAACACAATGTGCTAAGGAGAATTTTACATATTGGAGAATGGAAGTATTGTAAAATAAATTACTAGTTGTTTAGGGAATTGACATGACGAGAAATATGAAATGCAACTCCATCGTTGTAGATGGATTGATTGGGACACACTTAATGGAATATCGATTCTTTTGAGACTAAAAGTCAACATAGCTTTCTTCTGTAAGCTTCCAAAAATAATTTGGTTTCTTCTCCTACCAATGAAACATGCCCTATCTCTTGATCCTTCAATCATAATGTGCAAGAACCATTTGTTGCAAAGATAAGTAATTTGTTCATGTATATCTAGACAAAAAGGAAAACATGTTATAAGGGAGAAGAAAAGAAAATGAAACCTTTATGCTTTCCTTTCATTAATCCGATCCAATTTCACTTCTCATAGTTGTCCAGTGCATTATAGAACCACTTGCATCCAAACCTTTATTGGCGGTATCCCAAATCCAAAATCTCTCTCTCCACAAAGTCTACTACTTATCTATGTAGTTGTAGATACCCTAATTTGGTAGCCACTTGTCGACGAACTCCTCTGGAAAAGCACGCTCTCGTTGCGACGAGGCATTAAATATGTTGATGAGAAAGAGATAGAGATAGAGAAAGAGAAAGAGATAGTCCTTGTATAATGGGCAGTTGGATGGATACCTTATGTATAAGCAACATTTTTAAATATACAAACCAGAAAGATTCCATGCATTTAGATTTTATAGTTAGCAATGGCTCATCAACAATTAATATAATGGACCAATCAACTAACACCTTTATAATCTTCTACATGAGAATAGTAGTTCGAAATGGAACTGTAAATGCTGTAGAATAAAATAGAAGATTCAGTGGTGATAAAACAATCTCCTGCCAACATTTACTATTTATAAAGTTTGATGGCATAACACAAGTTGCTAAGGAGAATTTTACATATTAGGGAATGGAAGTATAGTCAAATAAATTACTAGTTGTTTGGGGAATTGACATGACGAGAAGTATGAAATGCAGCTCCATCATTGTAGAGGGATTGATTGGGACACACTTGATGGAATATCGATTCTTTTGAGACTAAAAGTCAACTTAGCTTTCTTCCGTCAGCTTCCAAAAATAATTTGGTTTCTTCTCCTACCAATGAAACATGCCCTATCTATTGATCCTTCAATCATAATGTGCAAGAATTATTTGTTGCAAACATGAGTAATTTGTTCATGTATATCGAGACAGAAAGGAAAACAATGTTATAAGGGAGAAGAAAAGAAAATGAAACCTTTATGCTTTCCTTTCGTTAATCTGATCCAATTTCTCTTCTCATAATTGTCCAGTGCATTATAGAACCACTTGCATCCAAACCTTTATTGGTGGTACCCCTAATCTAAAATCTCTCTCTCCACAAAGTCTACAACTTATCTATGCAGTTGTAGATACCCCAATTTAGTAGCCACTTGTCGACGAATTCCTTTGGAAAAGCACGCTCCCATTGAGACGAGACGTTTCCCAACACCAAAGCTCATTTCATACCTCCAAACCATCCTAAGTTCATCCAAACCCTTAGCCTCCAACATACTACAAACCTAGAGCCCTTTTGGTGGCCCAAATGTTCAAGGAGTAGGCCCAAGGTCTAGTAAGCAAGCCTAGCAATAGGTCTAGCACTATTCAATGGCACGACCCATAGGCGTCCTTTGTCAGCGGTAAATCTCAACATAATTCAATAGTGTGAGTATCTCGGTTGAATTTCTAGGGAACTACCATGTGTCAGATTAATTCAGATAGAAGGATTCAGTGGTCCTTCCACACGATGGATCACTCAATTCTTCATCCACATTACCTTACGCAGATCTTAGCATGTCCCTTGGCATGGTATTGAGCATTCATCCTAGGAATGAGCAAGCATCTTATTTTCATTTGTATCACTTTTATCGCATGTTCTTGCATTTGATTTTCTTCATCTTCTGAATCCCAATAGACTAGGTGGTGACTCCCTTTTTCCATATCCTTTCTTTTATTTTATCTTCACATTTTAGTATTTTTGAGTCGAGTGTCTTTCCTCGAATTCACCATTTTCGTCGTGACCTTATCGGTTCTTGCATTTGGGCCATCTGCGTCCTTGCACGAAGTCAGCTGCTGGCATGGTCACAATAGTAAATGGGCATTCAATCTCATGTAATAATTTCAATAAAAGTACATTCCCTTAATAATATTATGGTGAAGAATCCTAAATATTTTTACTTTTATCCATTTTTTCCCAGTTAAACATATATTACGCCATGTGCTTATAACTAGTCAAATGATCACCAAGCCTAAGTTCCTAACCTATAGTTCAAAGAGTTTTATTGTAAAATAAAGCAATTTTCCTAAGGTCAAAGCGTCAACAATTTTACAAATATATGTTTCAATTACTTAAAAATTGATTCCAATGTAAACGACATACTAAAAGAACATGAATGGAAAAATGCATTATCATGAACCAACTTTCCCCATCTCCAGCTCAAGTATTATGCACCACATGCTTGACAAAGAACAAGAAAGTAAAATAGGAAAAGATTGTTGATTAATAAACCCTTAGTTTCCCAAATGGTTTTTTCACATGTTGGGTTCTGTAACAAATTCAACCACAAAAGAGAGGAGATAATCTAATAAATCTTGCCTCAAGATGATTAGAAGATGGAAGATCTTGATCTGAATATTTACTAGGGACAAAAAATTTTGCTGTAGTTTTTAAAGAGCCTAGGTCTGTAATATCTTTCACCTGTCCAAGTGAGAAATTATATCAACATGACTTGATGCCATCAAAACAATGAACCCACTAAATGTAGCATTACAAAAAAATACTAATAGCATCCACTAAGATACATACGTAATTAAGAAGTAATAGAAAAATACCATCCCTACTTCTCTTATCATTTTGTCAAGAAATATTTTTCATAGCCATGATAGTGGATTCAAGAAGTGGTTTGGAAATCATGGAAAGATGGAAGGAAAAGGAAAAAAATAGACATTATATTCACATAAGTGGAAATGTCATCATCACATACCCTAATTATCATAGATGTTGTAGATGAAACAAAGAAACCTTGAATTCTTTTACATCCATGAGCATGTCATCAAATATCGCAAATCAAAACATTCTCAAGAATCTAAGAAATGGAAAAGCTAGCAAGAAAATAGACTATGATTTATCTCAAGAATCTAAGAAATCCTAAACCTAATACACTACACACAATCTAAGCTGGGAAAAACAATTTCATCAAGGGGAACCATGAAACATCAAAGGCATCTCAACATTTCTAGGTTGCTTGCATTAGCAAAAAGAGCAAGCTTGATTTTGCATTTTACATATTGAAAAAAAATGTGTTTCTATAATGATTTTCCCTAATTAAAAAGTGCAAGCTTGACTCTTGTAAGCTTGATTTTGAAACACTTATAGTAGGAGGCTATGCTCAGTCGGAGGATGAGGAGGAGGAGGCTGTGCTCGGCCAAAAGATGAGGAGGAGGAGGCTGTGCCTGGCGAGAGGAGAAGGATGTTGTGTCGGTCGAAGGAGGAGGCTATGCCTGGCAAGGAGCGGAAGGAGGAGGAGGCTGTGCCGACGAGACGGCGTAGTGTGAGGTGGCGACGAGCGGGAGAGATGCAGTGACAGGGAGAGAAAAGTAGGAGGAGGTGCACTGAGAGGCGATAGTTAGCGAGGAGAGACACAATGAGAGGGAGGGACGAGGAAGAGGAGGTGCAGTGGGATAAAAGTAAGTGAAAAAACACCCATAGGTTGAAATTTTAGGGTAAACTTAGCAAGGACAATTTACGAGGACATGTCGCTACTATCGCCATGCTAAATATAAAGTAAGGACATAACAAGGATATATTTACATTACATTCTCGTAATAATATCGCAAGGATGTAGCCTTGCTATTTTTCCTCGTCAAAATATTGCGAGGATATGTCCTCACGATATGTCCTCGCAAAATCTTATTTTTCAAGTAGTGACCTAAGCTTGCATAGTCTCGCCAAAATCTGGTGAGGACATATCCTTGCTATGTCCTTGCAAGGTGTTCTCGCAAATTACATAATTTCTAGTAGTGTTGAATGTGTTGAATAAATGATTCAAGTATGCTACAATTAGTATATGTTTAGATGACATAATATTGAATTGAAAATCCTTTGAAAGAAATGATACCTTCTCATATTGCAATTGCGCAACAGAATGTCCTTGAACTTTAGGTCTTCGCATTCCAATCCCACAACCACATACAAAATCAATCCTCTCATGACCGAAGAAATTCTCTAAGGCTTCTGTTTTGACTTCTTTTTGTGCTCTCTAACCAACCATTTACAAACAATTCACTAGTTTGTGTGGCTACATAGGATATTATCTCACTCCATAGTTGTCACACCCCACATTTTCTACAATAATTTAAAACAATTAAATTATGGAAAAATTAAAGCCAAACAATAAATATCTAACTACCAGGAACCTGTGTGTGCGGCTATAAGACTCCAAACTATATGCACTACGCTAACTCGCTGCATGCCTGCACTTGCAAACCAAAAACACAAGAAAAACGTATGAGTGACAAAAGTCACCTAGTACGCATCCCACAAAAACCGCGGAAAACAAAATTATAATCAATTTTCCTATTAAATTCATTTCGCAAACCATTTTCTCAAAACATCATAAACCAGGCCCACACCCGCCAAAACTAGGGCTCTACTAGCCCAAAGCCATAAGCAAAGGCCTTCAATGGCCAAAACCACACACAATAAGTGGAGAAGCCCGGAGCCAGGCAACCTAACTCTGGCCACACACAGTCCGCCGAGGAGCAATCACAGCGTTCTGCACTGCCAATATGACGGCCACCCTGTGCAGGAGCGTTCACCGTTCCACGATTCTCCCTCTCAAGAGAACCCTCAAAAGCCAACCCCTCCCCTGAGAAAACTGTAACACCCGTAAAATTCATTTTGTAATTATTTACATTTTATGAATTTTATTCCTGGACGGGTGTTACTGTTCCGAGGCCTGTTGTGTGGTTTTGTGCTTTTGGGCTTGAGCCTCGTGGGCTGGCTTCTATTTGCGTGTCCCTGTGCGTGGTTTGGCACTGTACTTGTAGGGCCTGGTGTGGGGTCCCCGTGGGGCCCACTTGTGTGTGGGCTGGTGGTTGAGACTTGCAGTTGGCCTCGTTGGTGGTGGCTGGTGGTTGGATGTTGTGCGGTGTGCCGGTGGCTGAGATGCGCAGGTGGGCACGTTTTCAGCTACAGCTAGTGCAGGCTTTATAAGCTACACTACACTGCACCTCTACTCGCCACCCGTTGCTTTCTTCTCCTTCCTTCATCTTCCTTTCCCCTCCTCTTTCGGCGGCGCTACTTCTCCTCCTCCTCCACCTTCTTTCCTTTCCTCCTTATTTCTCCTTCTCCTTCCTTCTCCTTCCCCTTCATCCTTTCCACTTGTCCCCTCACCTCCTCTGTTTCACCTGTATCCCCTTCGCGCGCGCGCCGCAGAGAGAGAGGAAGAGGTCGAGGGAGTGAAGCGGAGGGTTGTGGTTGCTCGTGGTGGTGCGTGGAGCTCGCGTGGAGTGCCTCGTGGCCGTGGTTGCGCCGGAGTTCGCCGGAGTTCGTCGAGGATCGCCGGAAGCATTTCTCAGGTACGCATCTCCACTCCTTGCAATAAAGAGCATGGAATTGGTAGAAAATGCTAGGATTGCATGAAATCTAGGTAAATTTCCTTTCCTAGAATTTATTGTGATTTATTGAGGATTTATGG
>JAMKQA010104158.1:0-18137 GCA_024699735.1 Posidonia australis | reverse complement strand
GTAACCAGAATCCTTACCCTTTCTCTGGCCCGCATTCATCTTGCATTATCCATTAGGCACGGATCACACATGCATCTTTGCATCTTGTTTACTTTCTGCCTTTTTTGTGTTTTCTTGGTTTTCCTCATCTTTCCATTAAAATACTAGGTGGCGACTCTTTTCCTTATCCTTTTTATCTTCCCTTTGGTGTTTCCGAGTCTTGTCTCTTCCGTCGGATTCACCATTTTCGCCGTGACTGTATCGGATCTCCCCGTGTGTTTCCGCACACCGGAGTAGGTTTGGTGAACCGTGCCTAAGGGTTCAACCAGCATGGTCATAGTGTGTGTGAGTGGGTGAGATGTGTACTGGGTAACCTTTTAGTGGTCACTCATGCGTGTTTGTTTGATATTTTTTCTCAAGTGCAGGATAGAAGCTGGAGTTGCTAGTGTACGTGGAGATGAATTCAGTTAACCACATGTCAAGGGTTTTAGTATGCATTTTTTTAAATTTAATTCAGTTAATAGTATTTTATGTATGTTGCTTATGTTGGATTTAGTTTTAGAATTGATGCAAGTAATTATTGTAGATGAACAAAAAAATGTTAGAAATTTGAGGTAATGACTTGGGGTCGGGTTGTTATAGGTGGTATCAAAGCATAGATTACCTAGGAGCACTAGCCTAAGGATGTTTGGTATATGACTCCGTATTTCATATTCCTGCACCATGTCTTGCTGATTTTCTTGTTTGGTAGAGTATGAAGTTGTGTTCTAGCCATGTAAGACAGTTTGCTATTGCTTTTTGACTCCATAGAGTGTGGTGCTTGGTGCGTCCACAAGTTTCATGTGGAAGAAGCACTACAGAGCCATGGGAGTGGTGGCAGAGGCGATCTAGAAGAGACTTAGTGTTGGAATGCAAGGTTGAAGACCTTGCTATGTGTAGGAGGCTAGACGAGTCTTGTTGCTAGGAGTTGTGCACGTCTTTTGAGCATATTGGTCGAGCTAGTGTGTAGTGGCTGTGGGATGACAAGGCATTTGTAGAATGATATCCTGATTCCTTTAAGGGAGTAGGCACCCTACAATTAACCTACCAGAAGACGTGTTTTCCCTACCACCAACTTGTGTTGGGTAGTTGGTGTTGGTTATGGAAGGGAAGGTGCTGTGGTTGGCTACCTTTAGTGTAGCCTCCATGATTAGTTGTTGACTTGAAGATTGACTATTTTGGGTGTTGTGAATTGCAATTTGTTATGTGTTGATGTCCTTAATTGATTGGTTATTGTTTATTGTTTCTTGTTTGTTGTTGTTGTGGTTGTCTATGTCAATTGGTTGCTATCGTTGTTCTTGTGCCAGTGTGGAGGATGTCTGCAACTCCATCCTCCAATTGTTGGATCCAGGTGAAGCAAGAGGCTTACCAAATGTGTGTTGGCTGTTTTCTTTGATTGGTGTCTTTCTCTGGTGTGGTCTACTTTTGTGTTGGTGCGGAGGATGCCTGAAGTACCATCCTTCTGTCGTTGTTCTGGGTGACTTAGTAGGTCCCTTTATGACTGTTGTTGTTTAGGCTTTGTTTCTAGGCAACTCGTTTGGTCCCCAGATGGTTATTGTTGTTTGGTTGCTATTTTTGGATGACTTGGTGGGCCCCAGATAGTTGTTGTTGTGTGCTCATTTTGTTTTGGGAGACATAGTGGGTTACTAGATGTCATTGTTTAGTTTCTAGTTTTGGGTGACTTGGAGAGTCTGAAATGGTTGTTGATTGTTTAATTGTTGCTCTGGGCGACATGGTGAGTTCCTAGATGTTTGTTACTTGTTGGTTGCTTGCTTGATTGCTCTTGGGAGACTTCGGCGAGTTCCCAAGTGCGTGTCGCTTGTTGTGTGTTGCTTGGGACTCCTTAGTTGGATGTCGAGTTTGGTTTTGCTTGCTTGATTTATCTTGGGAGACTTCGGCGAGTTCCCAAGGGTGTGTCGCTTGTTGTGTGTTGCTTGGGACTCCTTAGCTGGATGTCGAGTTTGGTTTTGCTTGGTTGTGCTTTGGGTGGTTTGGTTCCATTTGAGCGGTGGAGACTTCTCTGGTGTGTTTCTTTTGGAGTATCCTGATGAGGATACTTAGTTTAGTTGCTGTTGGGATGTCCTGGTGGAATACCCAGTTTGTTTTCTATTCGTGGGTGGATCGAACAACGTTGTATTGTCTGATTTGTAGAGAGTCTTTCTTTTGTTCACGCTGGGTTTCCGTTTTCGCAATAGAGGAGGGATGAGTTAGTGGAGGATGCACTCTAGATCTAGTGGAGTGCCGGTCTAGAGACCAGTTCATGGAGGCAGATAACACCTAGTCTTGTTGGTCTGACAGTGCACTCTAGGTCCGTGAAGAGTTTTCTTGTGCCTCAGTGACATGATTTTTCTCTTATATATTGGATTGGAAGAGGTTTTCCAGAGTAATGAGAGATGTTATTGAGAAAGTGGTGTGAAGTTTGGGTGGTTGTGACCAGGTTGTGCATTAGAGTGGCATAACAGAGGTTGGTGGGAGCCTGGTAGTATCTAATCATTCTAGTGTTTTGGCGTGTCTACCCAAGAAGCTTAAGATGTTTTGCAACTTTGGGAGACACTATTGTGAGTTATGATTGAGGATTTTGTGTCTAGAGAGGACTCCCAATCATGGAATAGTGGAGTTTGACTTAGGAAAAGCCATGTTTGTGGTATTGATTTGGACCTCGATGGGATGTAATAGCTTCGTCGAGAATAGTTTTGCTTGCATGCCCTTGAAGTTAGAAGGGCACTATTCTGCTATTTGTTTGAGATTGTGAGATAGACATCCAAATTCAGTATCCTTGGTCTTTCACCTTGAGAATTTTGAAGTCGAAATTCCTTATTAGCATGTAACATCTTGAACCTTGACTTTTCCACTTAATCATTATTATTAATAATTAATTAATTATTAAGTTATCTTTGGTGTAAGTTGCTGTCTTCGCTGTTTTAATTTGGTAGATTTAAATAATTTTAAGTGGGGATTAAGTCTATTTGTTTGTTTGGTGGGATTATAATTAGTGGCTTCTCCATGATTTATTAGATCATGATCAAACTCGGTGTGTGGTGACTTGAGGGTGTGCGGGGCAGAAGATAAAAAAAATGCTAGAAGCCATAGTGCCATTGTGACCCCAATTCGTGAGTTATCTCATTAATATGGATGTTCGTGGGTTTTTTCCCTTTTATAGGGGCTTTTGTGCAAAATTCCTGTAAAAACTTTATAAAGAAATGCCAGCCTTGTAATCATGAAGAGGAGAGGGGATGGTTGGTTATGGCTGCATGCATGGGGATTTAAAAAAATGGGAACAAGAGAGGAGATGGTTCGAGAGGAAGCCATGTGGTGAAAGAAGAATACCATAGGGTGGAAAGGAGGGGAACCAGGGGAGGAGGGATTGAGAGACAGGGAGAGAGAGCCAGAGAGAAAGGAGGTTGGCCCTTTTTTTTGAGAGAAAACATGGAAGTGAAAGAGAAATGGAAAGAAGAAGAAGAAATGAAAGAAGGTACATATGCCACTCCTTGTTTTCTTCATGTTTAAATTTGTTTTTGATCTAAATAAGTGGCTAAGATTGCTTTTTACGTGTGGGAGGAGATTCATGATTTTTAGCCATTTTTCCATAATTTTAGCAATAATTTTCGAGTGGATGGCCACTATTGAGTATTTTGAGCTCTCATGCTTCAATCTTATATAACATGAGCTATAATTGTTGGATTTGAATGATTTTTGTTCCATTAGAAAGTAGAGTTGAGAAACTTTGTTTCCGCAAGTTACTTGTTAAATTTTGTGGCTTGTAGAAAAAGTAGTGGCTATGCAAAGTTTGAAAACCCATTAAGTTATGCTAGTCTGAGTCTTAAAGCTTCAATCATGTATATCTTGAATTAAGAGTAATGAATTCAAATAATTTTCTTCTGTGTGAAAGTAGACTTACAAATCTTCATTTCGATATATTAGTTGTAATTTTTCATGGCCTATGGAGAGATTGGTAAAATTTGCAAGTTGAGCAATCCAGTTGTGTTTTTCCTGTTTTGAAAATTTTGTACTTGAGGCGCGACTTTAAGTGCGAGTTGCTGGCACGCCTGGTGCCTATGTGGCGCCATTGGGCACCCCTGAGGCGCTTGACCGGTGTGGGCCATGCTCAGTAGCTGGCCAGATAGGCTCCAATGGGCCCTCTGGTGTCTATTGCTGATTTAAAATTATTATTTTGGGTTTTAAAGAAGTTTTTGCAATAACATGATAATAATAATTAAAAAAATTAATAGAGAAGAATTAGGAAGTGTCTAAATTACATCAACAAGATTCCCCATGGACTGTGGTTAATATAAAACGACTAAATAATCAGGAAATACTTGGTTTTCCCTTCTTAAATGACCTAGATGAACTCTATTGTTAATTTTTGGCACAAGGATTAGACATTGATCTAGTTTTTGGTGTGGTGCACTAGATTGGGTGTTCAGTGGCACTGTTAAAGCGTAGAGTTTGTGGATTTCATTATAGTTTTTCGTGTGGCATGTGGTATAATATTTTGTGGTGGTTTGAGAAATGAGTTTTGAAAATATTTTTGAGAAATGGTTTTTGAAAATAATTTTTGTAGATCGATTCTAGTAATGAAATGTTTTCAAAAAAGATTTCGAAAAGGAAATGCATGTTTTGAAAAGGGGTTTTTATGGTTTTTGGTCGTATCTATGTGACGATAGGGCGGTAGCTAATGGGGGTATGAGGCCTTCATGAAATCGATATGTAATCTACAACATGGTTGCCGTCAATGGTTATGGGTGAAAAAGACTGTGGTTCTTGAGATATTGTAGGGCTTGAGTGAAAAAGACCGGTTCACCCTCTTTACTCGGTGTTGGTAGGGCCTAGGGTTGTGAGTCCTTCGGTGTTTGGGCACTAAGGGGCATCGTGAGGACGCATCCCGTATGTGTTTGCATGACTTGTGGGGTCATTGTATTGTGAGCCTTATGGGGCCAAGGCGAGTCGATTCCTGTGTAGGGTGATTCATCACAGTAATGTAGTAGGTTCAGGGGTGGTATGTCGTCGACTACTTGTGGTCGAGTCATTTCACCTATGGCTAGGGTGACTCGACAAGTTTTGGTTCGGACTGTGTGTGCATGGTTTGAGCTAGAACTGGCATTCGGTTTTGTGGTTTTAGTTAGGTTCTAGCTTTGTTGAGACTTGTGTTTAAGTTAGTTTCCAGCTATGGTTTGGATATGATTGAACTATGTAATGTTTGTATTTTTTGGCTAGAATCTAGTCGATGATTTGCTTTTTGGAATGCATAAAAGTGTTTGCAAAGATGCATGGAATTTCAAAGTCACTAAAAAGAGTGTTTTGATAAGGCATGATCTAAAATATGGCTTTTATGCAGATTGGAACAAAGACTTTGTGTTTGGTGTGGCACTCTGATGCAGTTATGGACTTGATTTGGTAGATGTTGCCATATCAAGTATGCATAAAGGTTTTAAAAAGCATGCATCTAGTTTTTGAAAAGCAAGTAAAGAAAATGGTTTCAAAAGCATTGTTTTAAAAAACTTGTAGCATGCCGGGCAATGATATATTACCTAATTTTAGTGTTGTGACATCTAAGAGTGATGCTAGAGATTGTGTGTATGTGGGCGAGATGTGTACTAGATGACTTTAGAAATTGTCACTCATGCCTATTTGTTTGACGTTTTTTCTCAAGTGCAGGATATAAGTAGGAGTTGCTAGTGCACGTGGACATGGAGTCACTCAACCACACATCAAGGATTCTAGGTAAGCGTTTAGTTTAAATTAATTTAATTCAGTTAATAGTATTTTTATTTATGTTGCTTATGTTGGATTTAGTTTTAGAATTGATGCAAGTAATTATTATGGATAAATAAAATAAATGTGGTTAGAAATTTGAGGTAACGACTTGGGGTCGGGTCATTACAAGTGCAGAGAGTGCGAGAGAACAGAGAGAAGTGAGGGAGAAAGGGAGGAGCTTTGCCTGAGGTGTCATCGCTAGAGCGTCATTGCTTGTGAAGAAGGGTGTTGGGAGAGCTCACCGGAGGTCACCGAAAGCTCATCGGAGAGTGTGGAATGTTGGTGAACAACACTTAGTATGTGTTCCCCTCTTTTCCCCTTCTAAAATTACGCTCAAATATTGATTAAAACAAGAGCATGCCATAGGATTTAGTGATAAGAGTATGATTTTTGGTGGATTAATGAAGAGTTATATGTGTTTCCATGCATGGATGTCGGTTGTTGATGTTCTATGAATTATATGAGTTTTTATCAAGATTTTTATTCAATGAAGTCATGTGGATGAAGATATGTTGTTCTACATGATTGGGAATGCCACTTAAGTGTTCTGTGAGTTGTAGTTAATTTTATGAGATTTTTTGTGGAATTTTACAGTTGGGTTTCATGCTCTAGTTTTTCCTAAATGGCCTATAAAACGTGTAGCATGACTGGAAGGCAAATTCTTCTAGTGCAACGAGGTCATGAATACTAAAGGCGTGGAGATGCCAAGCATGCGACTGACACAGGCTACAGTCCTCTGTAAATAGAGAATTCTTGTTTTCAATGATTTTTGAGAATAAATAATGTTAAATACATATGAAATACATGGGAAATACGTGGATGATAACTGTAGAGATGATGATTTTCTATAATGAGTAGGAAATACTTGAAAAGTGATTGTGAGCCAATAAATGGATAAATAAATGTGAAAATGATTTTTGAGGATAATAAGCGACTTTAAAAAGTGGTTTTAAAAGAGATTTGAAATGGAAGCTGCATATGTTTCTAAAAGAGAATTTCGAGGTTTGGTAGGAACCATGTGAATTGAAAGACTGTACCAACAAGTGGTATTGAGACCTCTGTGTGGTCAGGGACGCTTCCTAGTTCATGGTTACCGAGTTTTGGTCTGAGGAGTGAATGTCGTGATTATTGTGGTACTATAAGACCCATGGGATTGTTGGACCCAGACTACCCTCAATGCTGATACTAGTCGAGTCTAGGGTTAGAATCCCTAGGTGCTCGGGCACCAAGGGGTCGAGAGGATGCACCCTATGCTTATGCCAATATGGTAGACTACTTTGAGGCTACAGTTGGGGCGGTTGAACTCCTACGTGGAGTGGTTCACTGTAGTAGTATAGTGTGGTCGGGGATGGAGCCTCACTAATTGCTTGTAGCCAGGTCAGTCACCTGTGGCCAGGGTGATACGACAGGTTTTGGTTTGAAATGAGAATTGTGGTTTGTATTAGTTTCTAGTCGTGGTTTCTGTTGAGATTTGAGATATGAAATGATTGTGTTTTGGGTTTGATTCTAGATGAAAAATTGCATCTTGAATTGCATGAAATTGATTTACAAATATGCATGAGATTTTAAAAGAGAAATGGACATGATTTATAAATGGTTTTCCGAATTGCATGTGTTGGCTTTTTGGTATTTGTGGTTTCTCTACACTTTTGTAGCTGCTTAGGGTTTTTTGTCGTTTTTGGTTTTTAGGGTGCATATTGAGTGACAATGATATCACTCACATGTGTTTTCGTTGTGTTTTATTTCTAAGTGTCGTGCGAGTAGTGCAGTCTTGTTTTGATGCAAATCTCGGAGTCACTTAGCCGCACATAGGTTTCTAGGTTGTTAGTTTAAATTATTTACTTATTTATTTGCTAATTCCTATTAATTTAGCTTTAATTAAATTGTTGGGTAGTTTTGGTACCATTGTGTAGCACACAGGGCATTACAGAGTGGTATCAGAGCCTAGGTTCACTATGTACACCAACTTACTAGTGTCTAGTTAGTGACTCCTTAAGAACTACACAATGGAGAATAATTGCACGTGATTTGTTTGTTTGTGGCGGTAGCAAGATGCCACTCAGAGGACAAGGTAGAGGAAGGACTCCCGCAATAAGTTTTGGCGAGGAGCAAGATAGCTGCTGGGGAGGGATACAACAAGAGTTGAGCCATATGATGTAGGGGTTCGCCTAGACCTTTAGCAAGAATAATACAGATGGAATCAAGGCAGATCAGTGGCTCAAGCAGTTTTGCCGATTGGGTGTGCTAACTTTTGACAACCAAGGGAAGCCAAAAGAATGTGAAATGTGGCTTGTTAGAAGTGGAGAAGATTTTGGAGGGCATGGAATTCTTAGCAAAAAATGGGTCAGATTAGTTGCCTTTTAGTTCAAAGGCGATGCCGATCAATGGTGGAGAGCCACATGTCGCACGAAATTCCCAAATTCTAATTTGTTGATGATCTCGTGGAGGATTTCCATTATGCTTTCTATGAAAATGACTTTCTAGAACATAAAAGGGATAAATGAGACAAGGAATTCCAGAGTATTTAGGCCCTACCTAGATTAGTTCGTGATAGTATTCATGGACGATGTGCTAGTATATTCTCCTGATATAGAGATTCTCCAGATGCATTTAAGGACTATGCTAGAGACCTTGAGATAGCACCAACTTTACGTGAAGTTCTTGAAATGTGAGTTTTGGATGAAGGAGGTCACATTTCTTGGCCACATCATCTCAGGCAAGGGAATCAAAGTAGAAGTAGTCAGTAGTTGGGTCAGGCCCAAAATCATGACTTAAATCAGAAGTTTCTTGGACTTGGTAGGATATTATCGAAGATTCATACAGGAATTCTTCAAGATTGCAACACCTTTGACCAGATTGACTCAGAAAGATATTCCATTCATCTAGGGAGCAGCAAGATGTATAAGAATTTGAAGAGGAATTTATGATGGCCTAGAATGAAGAAGGAGATTATTAAGCATGTAGTGAGATGTGCAACCTGCTAGATGATTAAGATTGAGCACTAGAAGCCTGGAGGAATGCTACAACCTTTGGATATTCTAGTCTGGGATGGGAGCATGTATCGATGGACTTTGTAATATGGCTACCCAAGACATGGAGAAAGAATGATGCAATCTGGGTAATAGTAGATTGACTCACAAAGTCAGCACATTGCTTGTTGATGAAGGTGAATCTCCCATTACCACAGTTGGTAGAGATGTACGTGGCTGAGATAGTCCAACTGCATGAGGTTCCGATGTTGATTGTATCTAACAGAGACACCAGGTATACATCGAGATTCTAAGGGGTGTTGCAAGAGGCCTTTGGCACCATACTAAATTTCAGAACTACCTTTCACCATCAAACAAACGGGTAGACCGAAAGGACTATCCAGACTTTAGAAGATATGTTGCAGGCTTGCACTTTAGATTTTAGAGAGAGTTGGGAAGATCATTTGCCATTGATTGAATTCACCTACAATAATAGCCATCACTCCAGCATCGTAAAGGCACCGTATAAGGCATTATATGGTAGACCTTGTAGGACACCTACATGTTGGAACGAAGTAGGCAGAAGAAAGCTCGTGGGCCTAGAGATTGTGCAACAGCATGATGATAAAGTGGATCTGATAAGAAAGAGACTGGCAGCTTCACAGAGCAGGCAAAAGAGTTATGCTGACCAGAAGCATAAACCTTTGGAATTCGAGGTAGGAGACTTTGTTTTCCTAAAGGTGTTACCTACAAAAAGAGTGGCAAGATTTGGGAAGCGAAATAAGGTGAGTCCTTACTACATTGGACCCTATAGGATTTCCAAACGGGTCGGAGAAGTTGCCTATAAGTTGGATTTGCCTCTAGAGCTTTCAGGCGTGCACAGTGTGTTTCACTTCTCGATGTTGAGAAAGTGTTTGAGTTATGCATTTCAAGTGATTCTAGTTCAGCCAAAGGAGCTGCAGGAGGATTTGTCCATAGTGGAGGAAGCTATGCAGATACTTGATCAAAAGGAACAGGTCCTCAGGAACAAAGTAATCCCTCTTGTACTACTTTAGTGGTAGCACCATGGCACGAAGGAGCCTACTTGGGAGTGAGAAGCAGACATGTAGTCCTTATGCCCCCACTTGTTTTATTAATAGCGAATTTTGAGGATGAGATTCATTTAAGGGGGTTAGGATGTAATATCCAGAGTTGCAATAGAGACAATATATTTTTGATAATGAGAATGGATATCTATGTTTGTGTTTTGGAATTCGATTTCTTGTGATTATGGGAATGTGTGTTGATGTTTGAGCTGGAATTATGATTTATTCTCATGATTTGGGCTCTTGTTTTCTCTTTGGCTCTATTCAATAAGGGTCAGGCGAATAGTGTAAGTGGATAATGTGGGCGAGAAGACCAAGTGGTCCTATTAGGTGAGTCCACTAGGTGCGGAGGATTAGTGAGTATTTGTGGCATGAGTTGCCAACACGTAGTGTGAATAGAAAAATGTCAGAAAAACAGTGAATGCTACCTAACTCTTTGTGCCCACTTTTCCCATTGATCGGCTGCTTGACGCCCAACACTGTTACATCTTGAGACCCCTTTGTTTTCTTTGACTAGGATGCTGCATGGGTGTTTAAAACCCATGGCCTACATTGGAAGGAAATTGGAAGAAAGAGAGCAGGGAGAGAAGTGAAGAGAATGGGAGAGAACTAAGAGGAGAAGTGAGGGAGAAAGGGAGGAGCTTCGTCAAATGTGTCGCTACTGGAGTTCTGTTGTCGGTGAAGAAAGGCACTGTGAGAGCTCATCGGAGGTCGTTGGAATCTCATTAGAAAGTGAGGAACACCAATGAACAACACTGAGTACGCATTCCCCTCTTTTCCCCCTCTGAAATTATGCTCAAATATTGATTAAAACATGTAGAAAAGCATGCCATAGGATTTGGTGATAGGAGTATGATTTTTGGTGGTTTAATGAAGAGCTATATGTGTTTCCATGCATGGATGTTTTTTGTTGATGTTTTGTGAATTATATGAGTTTTTTCAAGATTTTAATTAAATGAAGGCATGAGGATGAAGATATGTTGTTTTGCATGATTAGGAATGCCCTTTACGTGTTCTGCGAGTTGTTGTTAATTTTATGAGATTTTTCATGGGATTTTGTAGTTGGGTTTCATGCTCTAGTTTTTCCTGAATTGTCTATAAAAGGTGTCACGTGACTAGAAGGTAGATCCTTCCAATGTGAGTCCAAAGCACAACGAGGTCGCGAATACAGGAGGCGTGGAGATGCTGCAAGTGCAACCGATGTGAGCTACAATGGCTAGTAAATAGAAAATTCTTGTTTTTAGTGATTTTGAGAATAAATAATATTAAATACATATGAAATACTTGGAAAATCCGTGGATAATAAATGTAGACATGATGATTTCCTATATTGTGTAGGAAACACTTGAAAAGTAATTGTGAGCCAATAAATGGATAAATAAATGTGAAAATGATTTTTGAGAATAAATGACTTTATAAAGTGGGTTTTAAAAGAGATTTGAAATGGAAGCTGCATATGTTTTTAAAAGAGGATTTTGAGGTTTTGTAGGTATCACATGAGTCAAAAGACCGTACCAACAAGGGGTATTGAGACCTCTATGTGGTATAGGACGCGTCTTTGGTCGTGGTTGCCAAGTTTTGGTTTGAGGAGTGAGCGTCGCGACTGTTGTAGTACTATAGGACCTAGGGTATTGGTGGATGTTGACTACCCTTAGTACAAGTGCTGGTCGAGTTTAGAATTAGATTCCCTACGTGTTTGAGCACTAGGGGGTCGAGAGGATGCACCTCGTGCTTGTGCTAGTGTGGTATACTACTTTGAGGCTGTAGCTGGGGTGGTTGAACTCCTACTTGGGGTGGTTCACTACAGCAGTGTAGTGTAGTCAGGGATGGAGCCTCACCAACTGCTTGTGGCCAGGTCGGTTACCTGTGGCTAGGGTGATACAACAAGTTTTGGTTCGGATTGAGAATTGTAGTTTGTACTAGTTTCTAACCATGGTTTTGGTAGAGATTTGAGATATGAAATGATTGTGTTTAGGGTTGGATTCTAGATGAGAAGTTGCTTCCTAAAATGCATGAAATTGATTTGCAAATGTGCATGAAATTTTAAAAGAGAATGACAAAAAACTTTTGAAAATACATGATTTATAAATGGCTTTCCAAATTACGTGTGTTGGCTTTTCAGTATTCATGGTTTCTCCACACTTTTGTAGTTGCTTAGGGTTTTTTTGTTGATTGTAGTTTTTGAAGTCCGTATTGGGTGACAATGATGTCACTCATGTGTGTTTTGGTTGTGTTTTATTTCTAGGTGTAGTGTGAGCAGAATAGTCTTGTTCTGATGCAAATCTTGAAGTCACTTAGTCACACACAGGTTTCTGAGCAGTTAGTTTAAATTATTTGCCTGTTTATTTGCTAATTCCTATTAATTTAGCTTTAATTAAATAGTTGCATAGTTTTGGTAATGCTGTGTAGCACACAAGGCATTACGCTATTATTGTAGGTAAACTTTATCAGCAAAAGATGGTCATCCTAGCTCCCCTGCAAATCCAAAGCATCTGCTTTGAGCATATCCTCCAACGTCTAAATGGTCCTCTCTTTCAGGCTATCTAATTGAGGATGGAATGTTGTGTAGAAATTGAGCACCTTGTCAAAAGCTTCATGTAGAGTTATCTAGAACTTCGAGGTAAACCTTGTATCTTTGTCAAACACAATGGACATGAGAACACCATGCAACCGGACAATCTATAACACATACAAATTTGCAACTGATGCATTGGAAGATTCACTTGTATTGCAAGAAAATGCACGGACTTGGTTAGTCGATTCACAATCACCCACGTAGTGTCATTCTTTCTCCTGGTACGTGGCAAACTAGTCACAAAATTCATGGATATGTGTTCCCACTTCCATACAGGAATGTCCTAGGATTGCAAAGTTCCTTTAGGCTTTTGATGCTCTGCCTTGACAAGCTGGCAAGTCATACACTTTGTCACATGGTCAGCAACATCTCTCTTCATGTCAGGTGTGATCATGCTGGCGTGGCAGAGAAACCAATAGGGCCACGGCAAGAGTGGTGTGTCTGAGGAAAGGGACACACAACTCAAAAACACCAAGAAATGCATAAAATAGAACAAATGGATAAGGGGAGTTGCACCTAGTCTATTTAATGAAAAGACAAGGAAAACCAAAAAGAATGTGATGCAATACAAAACAAACAAAAAGAAATGACTCCAATGCCAATGGATAACACATAGGTCATTGCAGGCATAGAAACGGGTAAGGACTCCTGTTAGGTACGGGGAAGGTGTTAGGCACCCTCGTATACCCGACGAATTGGTCTTTCTGCGCTTCTCTGCTCGTATGTGTGGCAAATGTGAATGTAAGCTTGCTTGTGTCTAAGATAGATGCGTGCTTCATGCCGTGCGAAAACAAACAAAATGCAAGAGGCAAGAGCCATGCAACCTAATGCTCAGTCACGCTGTATGAGTTTTAGACCGATGGTCCATAAGAACTCAACACAGTAAACATCCTTGCTCTAAAGATGAATGTTAGAAATCCAAAAGAAATGCGATGGAAAACAATGCGTGCGATGTTCGAGACATTATGTTAGCATGAATGCCATTTATTGTACGGCCTTGGCTGATATGCAACATACAATGTATGAAAACCGATTCAGGACATGTAGGCAATAATGCCTATTACTGTACGCCATTGGGTGATATGCAATATGCAATGCATGGATGTCTTTGAATGCCCGAGTGGGCACGATGTTTAATTCTATAATGATGTAGATAGGACAAGAAAACTCCGATCAAAGCTTATAAAATCAAATCAACATGAACACTTGTAAATCAATGAAAAGGAATGCTCAAACAGATAACATGTCAGGCTATGTAGAGGTTTATGCAAAATGTCAATGTGCTCAAGGCACACATCATCCAGTAAATAAGTCAAATAGAGTCATTCTTCTGACGTCACGTCCTTGTGTGGCATCAGACCTCGTCGCTGCTTTATTGTGCGATGAGGGGCGTCGCCTCTCAGTATGGCGGCACGTGCCCTAGATTGATCCAGCAGCCTAGATCTGTCTTGGACAGATCAGATGTCAAACAAGTCTATTTAAGTAATCAAGTTTTAGAGAAAGCGCCAATTTTAATGAATTTAGATATTTACTTAATGACTTAATTAATCTTTGTTCGCTCGATCATATAGGCTCCTATGGCAAGGGTGAAGTTGATTTTAAGGATTCTAGGGGGCACTCAGTAGGATTTGGGTTCTTTGGTACCGCTCCATGACCTTTGTTAGGGTCCATCAAGAGGGCTTAGACTACCAGATTGTCTCTCTAAAGAGCAACCAGCAACCTAGAATTCTGTCCTTACGGGTCGATCCTAGTAAATCACAAACCAATAAATAAATACCAAACAACAAGATATCAAGTTTCTACTAGGGTTTGTTACAGACTTAGGGAGAAAGGTGAAGCCTGAAAGAAGCCCCTAGGACACCATAGGTTCCCTGACCTGGTAATCATAACTGAGACAGAGTATGGGTAGGCGATTTGCACTGGCCTAGGTTCGCTCTTCTCAGTTGGTCAAATCAAATAGAAAACCCTAAGGAACTATAACCTTGCTGTCATGAAATGAGTTTCCACCGTATTGGTGGATAGAAAACAACCCTAGAAACTGACAAAAAGCCAAAATAATGGTGGACAAGAATATTATCAGTCTTATTTATTCAGATCACTACTGCAAGCAATAAAAATCAACACAAACAGTAAAAAAAAAAAAAAGCTGCAAGAAAAATGTACTGAAAATAATCTATTGCCTATGTGACAAGTGCCTAATCTCGTTGCCTATAGGTGTGGCGACGAGACTAGACGCCTCTCATTACGGCGACTAGAAGTCGTCTTCCTCCTCTCGCATGCAAGGCTGCCCTAGGGCCACACGACATGTTATCTCCCTCCCACTCTCTCTCTTAGATGCTTGGGTCTATGGTTTTGGTGGAGGTTTGGTTCCTCTCTCTCTCTCTTCCTCTTTCTCTTTCTATCTTGTTGGAAGGTTGGGCTAGCGTTTTGAAGTGGAAAGTCTACTATTGGGTTGTTAAAGAGGATGATGGATTGAGGGCTGGAGGGAAGGCTACGTGGGGTTTGTGGTGGACGTGGGTTGGCATGGTGGGAAGGAGGAGGATGATAACTGGGTTGTGGACGTCTAGGTTAACATGGGTTGCCTTTATCTACATACTTTGCATGGATTTAGGTTTCTTAGATTGTTGGAGATGGCATCAGATGTGGGTCGAAGGGGGCTGGTTTTTGACGTGGTTATTGGGTTTGTGTGGACTACTAGAGTGAAGGAGGACATATGCATGCGAAAACGAGGGTGAGAGATCACCCTTCACGCTTGAAGATCGACGGTCTCGCATGGACGACGACTTATCACCGGAAAACAAGTGTAACATGTAAAATCGAGACGGAATGGAAAGAAAATCTTCGAATAAACACTGATATGCATTGAAACTACGAAAACAACATACATATAGTCAAACCTAATGAGGATACGAGGTATACCTACGTGGTGGACGATTCTTGTCGTCCTTCAGTGATGGTGGTGGCTATGGGACGTGGAGGATGGATGGGAGTGTGATGGATGTCTCCCTCCTCCTCTCTTTTGCGTGGAGGCCGAGGTTTTATGGGTGCTTCTCTCTCTTTTTCCTTTTAGGGTTTTTCTCTCTCCCTTCTTCTTTTTTTCTCTCCTATGTGAAAGGCCTCCTTTTCTCCCTCCAAGCCTCCAATCTTAGGGTTCTCTCATGTAGGGTAAGTTTATATAGGGTAGGGCTTTGCATGGGATGCGTAAGATGTGTTTAGGTTTAAATGAGTGGTGGGGATTGACATTAGGGTTTTGAGATGGGTGTGGGATTTGGATGGGTTTAAAGGGATAGGATTTGGGTTGGACCTATGGTGTGGATTTGTGTTCATTTTATTTTTTTAGGTTCGATTCAGATATTATTATTTTTTAGGTTCAGTGTAGATTTTATTTGCTTAGGTCTGATGGTGGTTGGGTTTTATTTTTATTCATTTTATTATTTATTTTCTTAGGTTTGTCTTAAGTTTGGGTTTCATCTTTTTGGTTGGGCCTGTGGGGTTTGATTTGGGCTTATTATTGTTTATTGTTTTTGGGTTTGTGCTTATTTATTTTCTATTTTCAGGTTTGGCTTTGTTTTTGTTTTAGTTTATTTTTATTTATTCTTTTAAGTTTGATTTAGGTCTAGTTTTGTTTTTGGGTTATTTATTTCTTTAGGTTTATGTTTCATTTTTAGGTTTACATTTGGGTTTTCTCTTTGTGGGTGAAAATGGGTTTGTGGTTGGGCTTTTGGTGTTTAGTTTGGGCTCGGACTACTAGTTTGGGTTTTGGCACAGGTTTTGGGTTATTTTTGGTTTTAAAGGGTCAGGTTGGGTTCACCGCAGCCAGAGCATGATCTGAGAGGTCCACCACCAAGTGATTGCAAAATCGGGGTATCTACACTAGGTTATTAAAAATTCCTCTTCAAGCGTTGGTACATCTTCGTACTATTGGAATTAATGGTGTACTTGAACTGATGAGTTTCATCTAGCACATACTTAGCTCTCCATATGTTCCAATAGAAAATGAGGCTCTCCTTTAGCTTTTCCAAAGTAGCCTGTACAAAAGGATCTAGCTGTTGACAAGCAATGATAAACTCAACTAGCTTGGGGTGGACAGACAGGTTGGCCACCCAGGTGCCAACCATTCCCCAAGCTTGTCTCTTGGGCTTGCAACCCATTAGATCCTTTAGCATTATCCACTCCTTGACTATCAGGCTTGTCATCACGTGCATATGCTGACTTAGAGCATCAACTACCTCGTTGACCTTCCTAAGGTGGTAGGACAAACTAAAACTGTAATCCTTCAAATACTCCACCCATTTGTGTTGCCTCATGTTGAGGTCCTTCTGAGTAAATGTATATTTCAGACTCTGATGATCAGTGAAGACCTAAAGTTGTTCTCCATACAGGTAGTGTCACTAAAGCTTGAGCACGAACACTATGGTAGCCTTCTCTAAATCATGGGTAGGGTAATTCTTCTCATAATCCTTTAGCTGGTGAAAAGCATATGTTATAACATTGTCATGCTGCATTAGAACACAACCCAACCCAACACCACTAACATCACTATAAACTGTGAAGCCACCACTTCTAGAAGGTAGACTCAACACGGGAGCTGAAACCAAACAAGCCTTCAACTCATTGAACTTCACATTACAATTGTGGTTCTAAATAAATGGAACTCCCTTCCGCATCAACCCTGTAAAAGGCATAGCTATAGAGGAGAAGTCCCTGATGAACCTCCACTAATAGCTTGTCAAACCCAAAGCTTTTGATCTCTAACACTGTCTTAGGCCTCACCCAACTACTCACTACCTCTACCTTGGCATGATCTACTCTGATGCCTTTTCCTGAAATAAGATGACCAAGGAACATGACTTCACTCAACCAGAATTCATGCTTGGAGAACTTGACATACAACTGATGCTATCTTAGAGTATCCAACACTGTCCTTAAATATAAGGCATGAGTGTCCACATCTCGAGAATAGACCACCATCCACAAAGACCACCACAAACTAGTCCAAAAATGGTTTGAATATCCTGTTCATTAGATCCATGAATGTACTAGGTGCATTGGTTAAGCCAAAAGCCATAATTGTGAATTCATAGTGGTCGTAAAGTCTGGAAGGCAGGTTTCTGAATATCTGAGTCTTAGATCCTTAACTGATGGTATCTTAACCTTAGGTCAATTTCTGAGAACACCGAAGTAGATTGCAGCTGATCGAACAGGTCATTAATGCAGGGAAAAGGGTACTTGCTCTTCACTGTTATTTGGTTTAGCATTTCGTAATCTATACACAATTGATGCGAACTATCCTTCTTGTGAACGAATATGACAGGCACTCCCCATGGAGACACACTCAGCCTGACAAAACCCTTGTCCAACAACTCTTGCAATTGCAACTTGAGCTCTTTCAATTCTACTAGTGACATGTGATAAGGAGGCTTTGAAACAACACCAAATCCTGGAACTAGATCAATTAAGAACTCTACTTTCTTGTGAGGTGGCATGCCAGGCAACTCATCAAGAAACACATTGGGTTATTCACACACCATAGGAATGTTGTTGTAACACCCCGATGCTACACAACAGTACAAGAACTACCCAAGTACAGCTAAAAGAATTTAAATAGTAGAAATAAAATAATTAAAGCTAATCACCTAGACCTGTGTGCGGCAAACGTGGCTCGAAAAGATGCACCAGACTAGACTGCTCCTACACCTGAGCACCTGAAACAAGGGGACAAGGAAAAACATGCGT
>JAMKQA010104157.1:0-10566 GCA_024699735.1 Posidonia australis | reverse complement strand
ATTAATTTTGGATTTAAGGTTTAATTAGTTGATTTGAAATTAGGGTTTTGAGTTTTAATTAAGGTTTATTTAGGGATTTTTGGATCGATTAGGGTTTTAAATTTTTATTAATTAGGATTTTTAATGGATTTCAACTTTAATTAGGGTTTTCACTTATTTGGTTGGATTTTTAAATGATTTAATTGGAATTAAGCCTGAATTAATGTTTTCGTCTTATTTAATGGATTTTAAATTGTTTTAATTCCCTTTTCACTTAATTAGGGTTTTGAATTTGATTAATTAGGCCTTTTATTGAATTTTAAGCTGACTTAAGTGGGTTTTAAATGGATTACGGTTTTTATTAGAATTTTAAATGGATTTGATCAGATTTTATTTAATTAGGGTTTTTATTAGGGTTTTATGGGATTTTGGGTGGATTTTAATTGGATTTTGTGGTTTATGGGCTTTATTTGTTAAATTAGGGTTTTATGGAATTTTTAAGTGGATTTTGACTGGATTAAGTGGGCTTGGGTTGATTTGTGGGATTTCAGGTTTAATTGGGTCAGGTGGGCTAGTGTGGACCTAATTGGGCTTGTGTGGGTTAGGGTTTTAGTGGTTGCAACCAGAGCATCATCCGAAGGAGCCTGCTGCCAAGTGACTTCAAAATCGGGGTGTCTACAACCGCCACCTACCATTATGGCAAGCCCACCAACAGGCATAGCCACACATTCTAGAAAGCAAGGGAAGAAGAAGAGGAGGAGGCTATACCTCCGTCATCAACGAGCACTACCATCGCTACTTCCGCTGCTCACATCACCCCCCACTTGCATTTCGCTCACTACTACTTTCCACCAACTCACCGGAACACACATTGCAAGAAACCACTGTGCCTCCCCATCGATTGCCAAAAGAGAGCCCCAAGGAGAAAGGTAGAGGAGGTGGAGGAAGAAGAAGACTAGAGGAGAGGCGATAGATCGCTTTTAAATCTAGGCACTCGCATGCTTATCACCGCTTGAAGGGGTGGCTTGCTATTTTGTCGTCACTTGAAGGGGCGCCTTCCTATTTTGTATCCAAAGAAAAAGGCAACAAAGCAGTGTCTTCCTGAAGAAGCCAATCTTCTCCTACTTTCAAATCCATTTGATCCACATCAAATCTCATCACGGCTTATATCGACAACAAATGTGGAACATTGTTTTTGCTAGAAATTAAATTAACAATGCCTTAAAAATTAATTAAAAAACATAATAATAATAACAATAACACTCAAACTTGAAAAAAAAAAAATTAAAACTAAAGAACAAAATCTAAAAAAGTAATCAACCTTAAGGATTAAACTACAAAACAAACTTAGTCCAACATCAAAAATAATAACTAATAATGCCTGTCTCGAATACCAAGCATCTGGTCAAAATCATGCCTCTCTTCAACATACTACTAAAGACAAGGACAAAGTTGTGTGTACCACTTCATATACTGGGATTCTTGCAACTCCCAAGTGGCTGCAGAAAGTCAAGAACCCTTTAAAAAGATCTGTCGACCAACATAAGCCTAGTGAATTATATACTCCAATGCCATCCTTTCATCACGGTCGCCATCCTCTTCATGAGCACAAATTGGAGAAGTCAACACTGAGCTTGCTAGAATAGAGAGTCCCTGATTCAATAGTCGTGGACAACTATGGATCAAGTACAATACGAAAGATCTAGCCCCGACCAATACAAGCTCCAGAAGGTTGTGAACGATATTCATCACCTGCACCTTGAAAGCTTCTAACAATTACGACACATAATCAAAGTCTTCCAACGACAACCAGCCTAAGCGAAGGATGAAGTCATGAAAGCTCAACTTATTAAAATCAGCATAACAGCAATAGTGAGACATGAACCACCTATGGAGAAGAAAAGGGGAGCTAAAGAACTTTCCTGAGCATGAAACGCTTGACAATCCTTCCATGGTATATGTGAGAATAGCGAGGGTTAAATATAAGTCAAGACGAGCCACCAACAGCATGAGGAGATCAACATGGTGAAGATCCAAGGTGAACTGATCATTAACTAACAGCATAAACCCTTCGACGCCAATAAATAGACACAATTGTAGCTCCATCGGGGTTAAATCACAGGTGCAAATGACCTCCCATAAGCCTTTGAGATAGAGCCATCCCCTGTGCACCAGAGCTTTTCTAGCTTCCTGACCCTCACCCAGGAGCCAATCAATCTTCCTAGCATCTATGGTCTTAACGGATATGGCAAAACGATCATCTGGTACTATAGACACCCTGGTTTTGAGGTTACTTGCCGATGGACTCTTTTAGAAGGACTTGCCCATGATGTGATGGATCAACCCCCATTTCTTGACACCCAAAACCTACTCAATAACCCAGACCAACCCAAAACCATAGGTTAATATTCAAACAAAAGCCCAATAGCCCAATTGATGGTCCAATTAATCAGACACTAACCTAGACCTATAGGGGCACCATGTGGGTGCACTAATGTGGCACACCAGCATGATGCACCACTGTGGAGCACCAATATGGCGCACTACCCTATTTCAGAGCATTGCTTGTTGGTCTACCCAACTTATGCACGTCTTATACCCACTAGTTATGCATTGACCATCTTGCCCTCACCCTAAATTGAATTCTCCCTTCAATCCTACATAGAGCACCTTTGCTTTCCTAAGCTTTTGGAATTCCAAGACTCTTCATTTTTACCACCTATAAGTAGCTACCCAACATTTCCTATTTGGCTCTCTAAACACCCTGGTCTTCTTCCCTCTTGCATTCCCCTGATCTTCAAGCAAAACTAAGCCTTGGAAAACTTGAGCACCTTGCAACCAGAGCTCCTTCATCACAAATCCCTGCACCCAATCCCAGCATCCTTGGGCACCCTTGCATTCCACAAGGGAAGAGGGAGAGTTTTGTTTCCAACCACATCCAACACTCCACCCAATCTCGTATGTGAGCCCAAGGAGCCTACCATTCCCCTGATTATTTTCCTCACCAACGTCCAACCACATCTAGAGCATCTAGAGGAGAAAGCACAGCAAGTTCATCACTGGAAGCACAAAGCCAACCTTCACACAAGTGTTCTTCTTCCTCCTTCATAACTTGTTGGATTTCCAGTGTGGTTTTCTATTATTTCTCTAGTTTTGATGAAGTTTTCAATAGCATGTTGGTCTAAATTGCACATATTATGATATAAGCATAGCCTCCGACGTTGGGTTCACCATGTATGGTTTTGGCCCACGAACATGATCACCAACCCATCACCAAGTGTCATCCCTTCATGCCCTCCTCTCTACCCTCCAAGGTGCACACAACATGTCCTCCATGTCCACAGCCTCGTTCATGGTTGGATAGACATGAAAGGTTGTCGGTTGCAACCCAATGTGGAGGAGGAGAAGAGAAACTCACTGCACTCATCCTGCAAGCACTAACACACCTTGCACTACATCTTCACCCTAGCAAGATGGAATGCAAGTACATAGCCCTAGACCCATGCATATACATCCTTAAATTCCTTGGCATCTAGGCTAACTCCTCCAATATCCACTAGCAAGATGGAATGCAAGTAGATAGCCCTGGTTGACGTTTCAATTTGCTGTCTAAAACAAAGTTCTTAGGGATTGGCGCACCACATTGGTGCACAAATGTGGAGCACCAACTTGGCACACCTCCCTGGCACACTGCCCTGTTATAGGGTACAAATAGTGACTTTGGCACTTTGTTTTGTGTGTTTTCCTAATTGTTTTCGATTCTCGTGTTCTTGATTTTTCTTCATGAATATATTATGCTCGCTTTTGCATGGTTTTTAGCATCATACTCCCATGTTAGCACTAGTTTTACACTAGGTAAAACAAGGATGCTTACTACCCATTCTCTTGTAAATCAGGTGACCTATTGGGCTCTATCGGCGCAATCTCATTATGTCGGCACCTAATTTTGAATCTGGGTAGCATGGCTAAGCAGTAGATCACATCCCACAACCTATTTATTTGCATAACATTAGGCATAGGCACTCATTTGCATGGCAATGCATATTACCCTTGGGCATACAGAAACATAGCCATTTGAGCGAGCGAAAAGCCATGAAAGACAGACATATCAGGCAAATGGGGGGTGCCTAATACCTTCTCCATGCGTAACAGGGATTCTTACCCTATATTCTGGTACGCAATGACCTTTCCTTCGGCATGGATCATGCATATTTACATCATTTTCATTACTTTTGTATGGTTTTCCTTGTCTCCCGTTTTTAAGTAGATTAGGTGGTAACTTTAATCTTTTTTTATTGCTTTTTCATCGTGATTTTCATCATGGCTTTGCTTGGTCTCATGCATTCAGCTTTCGTACCTTACACAAAGTAATCGTCGGCATGGTTACAAGTATCGACATGGATTCCACCGCTAGATCGAGGAGTGTAGGCCTTCCTCGCATGAGATCAAAGTTTCCCCACAGGTAAAATTGAAGGTGTTGGAGGAGGTATTCCAAAATGGAATCAACGCATGTAGAAGTGGCCAAGGCAAAGGAGTACGTACAAGGTCCAGCAAATTATCAAGGCCATTGCATTCTGTTGATATCCCATTTTCGTATTTCCCAGAGTTCACTTAAGATAGGAACCCTTGAGATGCTCCAAATCACATGGATAAGGAGCTCTAACCTTCTTTTAGATTTTCCCATGGAATTTTTGTGTTTTTTTGGGTTTTTAATGCATCTCTATAGATTAAGATAAAAGACAGGGGAGTAATTTGTAAAGGACCAAGGTGTTACCAGTGTAACAGGTGACAAATGCAATCGACTTTTCAAAAGGCAATCAATCTAGTCGCCACCTTCAAAGCCGACTAAATCCTCAAGGCACCACTACAACAAGTGACACAGGCCCTGGACCTTCCCTCTCTAAATAATTTGTCATCGTGGGCCTCAATATTATATATGGGATATTTATAAATGTTATCATGATTTTTCTCATAATTATTATAATTTCTATGATTTTCTAACATTTAAGTATCTACACATATCATATAAATCATTATAAATGCCAAATAATTCTAGAAAATTGTAAAAATTTGGATGACTTGATAATTAAGATTACTTATCTTTATTTTTACCAAAAACGTGATTTTATGATAAGTTATCACATTTTAATGTTATAGCTTATATTTAATTCATGATAATGCTAAAAATAAAGATAAAATCCAAAATATCTAAATGATTGCCAATCTATTTTATATCAAATATATCTTTGATTTCAACTGATATTCTTGTAATTATTAAAGATTTGATTTTCAAATCCAATTTACTTAACCCTTTAAGTGGATTTCGAATTAGGAAATTAATTTAAAATATCTTTCAATTACAAGTATAATTTTTCAGAATTGATTTGGTCAATATTTGATAATAGATTCGTAATGGATATTTTCTAATCTTAATTTTTCGAAAAATGCATTTTTAGTAGCTCAACACCACATGCATTGGTGATTGGCTTACATGGCAAATTTCATTGCCTTTTGGGTGTTGATTTACCGCGTACAGCCAAAATTGGAATCTTAGGACTCATCGCCTGTCCAAGTGGCGACTTGAAGATTCTATCGCCGGTCCTACAGGCGACGAGATAGATCTCGATTTTCTGCCTTTTCATAACATTTAATCTTGGCCCTTGATCCATATCTCATCTTTGATGAGATCTCCAGTTGTAACGCTTCGATCCCGGGCACGCTACTAAATCACAGTATCATAAGTAAAATTATACTAATTACAGAAACATTAAATAACTGTAACCAAGGCTCACCTTCAGGATCTCAATGTACGGCTAGAAGCCCCGACTCCTGCATCGGAACTCGACTGCACACGATCTGCACCCAAAAACCAAACAAGTACGCGTCAGTGACATCTAAGTCACCTAGTACGCGCCCTAAACACACAAACACAATTCTATGCAAAACTATAAAAGTCACCCTTTTTAATTTTCAAAGGTTGGTTTTCTTTTGGAAATCATCTTTTCATTTTATTTGAAACCACTAGGGAATTTAATTCCAAATTCATACTCTTTTCAAAAACCATGTTTCTTGTCTTTTCTCAAAACATTCGGAAACTTATTCCAAAACCACATTCTCTTTCAAAAACTCACATTTCACATTTCCTTTTAAAACCTTTGGAATTCATTTTCCAAAACATGCCTTTCCCAAAATCACACATTCAAACTCACATTTTTGACCAGATTCAGCCAAAAACACAATGTCTCTCGGGCTCAAAACAAAATCATAAATACTGGTTGGTAACTGGTTAAAACATCATCATAATTCCATTTCAGGATTTTAGGACTATTTCATAAGTCCAATCCTGGTCAAACCACATTTCTTTTCTTTATTCATTTCCACTTTTTTTCACTGTTGTTACCTTGATCAAGAGTAACCAGGCACACAAGCAATAGGCGAGGACATCATTTCCCCTACCTCCCTACACTGCCATGGTGAAATTCCCCGTGCGGATGCCACCACCCCGGCCAACTGGCCTTAATTTCTTTCATATATGAATGGGGATATGTCTTTGTCTTATGCCCCATCGGTGACCCGATGAACTAGGCACAACGACCCAGGCTCAGCCTACACCATCGGTGACCAAAACAACTAGGTTCAATAACCTAGGCTCAGCCTACACTGTCACGAGCTCGGTAACCCGAAAAAATAGGTACAACGACCCAGGCTCAGCCTACACTGTCGGTGACTCAAACAACTAAGTTCAATAACTTAGGCTCAGCCTACACCGTCACGAGCTCGGTGACCCAAACAATTAGATACAAGACCCAGGCTCAGCCTACCCTGTCGGTGACCCGAACAACTAGGTTCAATAACCTAGGCTCAGCCTACAACTTCACGAGCTCGGTGGCCACAGTCGTGTCTGCTAACTGGTTTCATTGGAGCCTCATACCCCGACCACGTTGTCGACACCAACCCCCATGGTTCCTTAACACATTATTAGTGTTCCATTATCAAAACTATTTAAGCTTTTCTTTTCAAAACCATTTCCGTTTCATTCTTCTCGTTGCAAGAATTTGTCTCCTTACAACACTTGACCCTCCACTGGGGTCCCAACTCAAATCATGAAAACCATGCTTAAAATCATAAATTGGGTCTCATGCCCAGAAAACACACATAATCAGTAATTTTGTTCATTTATAGGGTCTAAAACCCAAAACCATGCCCAAATCTTATTTATTTGGATTCCCCATTCCTCCGTATCATTACAAGGGGAAAACATCATTTACATATGCTCATCATACCTTTTAAAACCATTTATCTTTCACCTAATTTCATATTTATGCGTGTCAAGATCAGGGCAAAAACAACAAATGGAAACTAGGTTCGGTATACCGAAATTCCCTGGTTCGGTATACCGAACATTTTTGGTATACCGAAACCCCCTATTTTGGTTGATCGGAAGATTTTGGTCTACCGAAACTAGGGATCCTGGCTTAATCTGTCAGGATTTTGGCATACCGAATTCAATTCGGCATACCAAAATACCCGCAACCAGGGCACTCCCCTGTTCCGAGCGGTGAAAATCGCCCAAAGTGGGAGCCTCAATCGGACCTCTCAAACACACACCAAAATTTTCCAATAAATCATGGGGCGTAGACCCTTGAGTCTACTTCAAAACCCCTCAAACTATTCCGCAATCCATCAACTATGTGATTCATACGAAAATCACAAAGGGGAAGAGCTCAATGAAACCTACTATAGCTTACACCCCTAAAACATATTCAATCCCACATATTCTTCATCCTAACCGCATGATATCTACGTTTTCATGCATTACAACTCATTCTCATCATTTTCCCTTTTTTTTTACATTTTCCATGCATTTTTCTTGATTGTTCATGCATTAGGCATATTCAACTGGAAGCACGGAAACGAGGTAGGAACAGGGTCGTGTACCTCTGATGGCGCCCTGACGATCCTTCCCACACTCCGACGAAGTCTCTCCCGTCGGCAGAACACATGGATAGCCACCACCTCCTCCTTGGTTGCGCGCAGCTCCTCCTCCTCTTCTCCTCTCTCGCCCCTCTCCTCCTCTCATTTGCCACAACCTCCCTTTATCCTCTTCTCCACCCGCGTCGTGCCGACTGTCCATCGCTTCAGAAGAGATGGCGAGGCACGGGCTGGCGTCGTTGGTGGCACCGGTCGGGGAAGGGAAGGAAGGAGACGATGATGGTGTGGGCTCGTGAGAGAGAGAGGAAAAGAAGGAGAAAAAGAAGGAAAGAGAAGGAAGAAAAGACGGGCACATAAACCACGGTGACTGTGCATCCTCAATCCGGAATCCACATTGGTCCCAAATCACAAGCAGGTGCACAGAAAGCCAACCACAAGCTCACACATCGAAGAGACAATAGATTATCCATTAATAAACCATTTATACAATATTACAATTAATTACATGGTTTACAAGTAAAAATGGATAATCAATCCTAGATGTCACACCAGCTCCCAAACTCTATAAATTGACACCTAGGTCAAGAGTTTGTGGGGAGACACATTAAAATCTTATGGAGCCATCTTCATGCCCTAGAGAGGAGAGAAAGAGAGAAGTCCTAAGAGAGAGAGAGATAGCCTCCCTCCTCCATGCTCATCTTCTTCTAGAAGCTCAGATCCTAGATATCCAACCCTTTTCTAGAGCCAAAGTGCACCTCCGGAGCTTCATAAATCGGCCTTCACTTTCTCATCCACTCCACAATGTACGAGGGTGAAGGGAGTGTCTTCCGTTTTGCATAGTTTATCATAAAAAACTTACATACATTATTAGCCCATGGCATATGCATGCAGGAAACAACCCCTCGATTAGTATTTAGTTGCATGTTTATATTTTCCTTTTGTTATCCCCTTGTTATTTGATTACTACAACTAGTCTAATCCATTTTCTATTGTTTTTCTTGTTTGTTTTAAAGGGAATGATATTACATGAGCACGAGGACACCACTAGGCAGCATCCTGCCATCGACCTAATGAATTGAGAACCCACATCATCACCACCTCCATGCTCCTGCAAGGTATCTTGTCAACCAACGAAAGTAAATTGATAAGTGGCAATCACAAAGGATTATCAAAGTGAGTGGACACAACGACGATTATACATCAACCCCTAAAAATCCATCCACACATTCAGAAAGGTACTTATTATCCTCTACACAATTGAGCAAACATGGCACCCATGGGAGGCTATAACGGAAGGAGTTATGAAAGTTCAAGCATTCTATAAGATTAACTATGACCTACAACACACAAGCAATTAAGCACAAAAAGGCATACGAAGCAAAGAAAGTTGAGAAAGGAGAAGAAGCATGCCTTATTCTCGTGAAACACCGACATCAAATGGTTTTGTATGTCAACTACCTTCTTTACAGCAAAAATGGAAGAAGAAAACAATGGGAGCTTCATGACCAAGGCAAAAGAGAAGAAGAAAACCTTGAAGCAAGGGAAATGTCGTCTGACAGGCCGTGCATGGCCTATATTTGTAGTACCCCAATGAAGTAATCTAAGTCCAAGTCTGAATATGAAAGATTCACCTATTCACCATTAGCATAGACAACTAGCCTCAACGCCAAATGAGAAGGTGACTATAATCAACGCCTAATTGAGAGGCAACAAGTTTGGCACTACATAGATAGGCGACTAGAAGCACAAATCCCACCACATTGTTGCACGAGTACATCAAGTCCCACTGTGATGGAAGAATGAACTCGAGCCATTACAGTCCATATAGTGTGTAGAGACACAACACATTGACTAAATGGCAAACGCTGGCTTAGCAAAGGAAGGGCTCACTCCCTCACCAACTTCTCTATTCATAGAACTCCTTTACTTGCTAAGTTGAGTTGTGGAATGACGGTCCATTCCCGAGAGTACTGGTCACACTCGAGAATGGAAAATACTTGACTACAATGAATTGCATCCATGCATTTTACATATGTCCATATGGATTGGGACCACCCATACCCCACCAACCTAATCTACCATATGGACCATTCATTGCATCACGTGTTGACTTTGCATTTGCAATGCTTGCTTGAATCATGCATCCATGCATTATTTCCCATAACATTAGTAGAGGAGCACGGATGGTGCAATGTTCTTCAAGAGTATTAGAAATCCTTAGAATATGTGATCCTCCTTAAGTCAATTCAAGTCCCACCTATCTTTTAATCATTCCAATCTGAGTAAGCTCTCAGATGGGAAGCCCCAACTATTTTGTTTTTTGCTCTTTTCTTTTGATCAATGATAGGGTAATATCCCATGATCATTTTAGTTTTTGTCCCATTGAAATTGTCTCTAGATGCGATCGAAAATGAGGTCACAAATAGAATTAGTGAAAGGAAAGATCTTGAGCTCAAGCTGAGGAAACTCACATATCAGAACTCCTATGCACAAAAACAAACAAATCAGCAAGATGCAATGATTATGGTGGTATGCAATGCGAATGCATGCTTGTAGAATGCACTCTCTCACCAACTAGGGATGTCCTATCAAGCTGTCTACTCCGGGTTCACACACTAGGGTGAATAGGTCTCCGACTCAAGGTTAGAAATAATA